>CAUYRT010038548.1:0-17863 GCA_963574885.1 Lepilemur ruficaudatus
ACTAAAAATTCAACACAAAATAACAGAAACCATGATAGGTAGGGAAAGACTTTACAGTTATTCGATGAATGTCCTTTATGACATATTTTGAGATTTCTCAAGCAAAAATGCACAGTGGTAATTTGTTTTTCTTGGAGGACCCACAAAAATGCAGTGGTTACCATTGAGAGAGTCCCTCATGTTTCCAGGAGCAGGACTACCTAGTTGAAGTAAGAAGGCACACCTTACAAACCACAATCTGAATAGTTGAGACCAACAGTTAAGAAGTGAGAACATTGGAACATGTTGAAGGAAAATGATTTTTTCTTAATCTTCTGGTTTACACAGAAATACAATTTTAAACCCTCCTATATTTTCCTTCCATGTCTTACTCCTCCCCAGAGAACTGGAGTAAGAGGAGCTGAATTTTGGGAGACAGCCATGTTTCCATGTTGGTTGGTGCTAGCCTATCAAAACTAGACATGAGGAATATTATGTTCTGTCACAGTCCAGTATGACATCATAATTACATGATGAATGTACTATGTTAACTACCAATTGTGCGTTCTTTTGTTTCAAACAATAACAAAAAGAAAAAGATTTTTATGACCGTGTAGATGGAAAATAATTTTTTCCAACATTGACAATTCTTGTCTGATTTAATTTTGGAGACTTCTTGGTGGGATAGATAATTATGCAAAATTTGAAGATAACATTAAATCTGTATATTATATAATTTATTATATATCCTATATCCTGAAAGATATAAAATAGATCAGGCCCAAAAATGCAATCTAATATTTTTTTGGAAATCAATTTCATTATATTCTATGATTTGGAGGAAATATTTATGAGACTTCACCACAATAAGGAAGGAATAATTATCTCAATAAACAGAGTTTTCAAAAAGTATTTGGTGAACACAGAATATGATATCCCAAACATTAAATTTATTTTTCCAGATATTTCAGTAGATGTAAACTGTAAGTTTTTTTAAAAAAAATATTTATTTAAATTTTTGATTTTCTAAATTTAAGTGCCATTAATTTTGTTTTAATATAATTTATATCTTTATTCAAGCTAAAATAAAACTGGCAAGTATGAGGCATTTATTTTGCGGTTTCTCACTTACTAAGCACAGTACGAGAAAGGAGTGAATATTTACCTACGGTCATTATGAAAGTCTATCACTTTTAAGATCTTTCTTTACAGCTCTTTTATTTATAGAAGGTGGTTTAAGTTAATATCCAATGAAATTTTCAGTGAAGATAGAGATGCTTTCACACTGCACACTTATTAATAATTAAGTTATGAATTATTAAAATAGCATTATCATATTATAACTCTGAATCTAATAAAGGTATAAACTTTCAAATTTTAAAACAATTAGTTTTATAATATTTATTTGTGATATGAACTCATAAATAGACTATTTCAGTTAAAAGATTTTTTTCCAACTTCACCAATTGTCAATTTAAAGTAAATCTCTCACTTTCCCATAATACTGTACATATCTTAGTTAATCAATGGTTATTTTAATTTGGGCTTAAATAAGAGAGATTTTCTTTGTTAAAAAATGTAAAGCAGTTTCCAAGATACTATGATTCACAAATGGAATTTCAGAGAACAATTTAATTTAAGAAAAGTATTAACCTCATATTTCTTCTATATTCCAAAAAAGCAAGTAGAGAAGCATATGTTGTTTTGCTGAAATAAATCATCTATTTTTAATTTAATTGAGGGCTTCAGTCAATTGTAAAAAAACAGGAATAAAATCAAAACCATAGTTTTTAAGTTCAAACAGAAAGTAGTAATAACAATAGTAATAACAGCTAGCATTATATCATTAAGGGGAATATTATTATACTGTTTCTTCATAAAGTATCCTCAATTTCAAGAGAGTTTAAGATAATTTAATTATTTTACCAAATGCACAATGAAAACTAATGACTACTGAGAATCACATTTTCGTAGTGTGAGTTTAGAACTTCCAACTGATATGCTTGATTGTGGAATCCACCACCTCCCCACCCCCAAAATAAGCATCCCATAGCTCACTTGCCTAATGCAGTGTCAAGTTTTGGGAAAATTCAAGCTGGAAAACAATCTCTGGCAAACTTTCCTTGCTAGTAAAAACTAAATAGAGCCTAAATTAAATTTAGTTATTATTGAATAATTGGTAACTAAAGTATAAAGCCATTAAATCTGGGTACAATTCTAGGGCATTTCTCAAATGTAATGATACAATATAAGGAAAGTAGAACTGGAAGGCAAAATATTCTCTTTCTTGACAGAGAATTGCCTTGAAGAAGTTATTTAATTTTTATTTGCCTGATGTTTAAAATTTGCAAAGTTCTCTTGTTGCTATAAATTGTCATTTCTATGAAATTAGACTTATCTTACCCCATCTATTCAATACACTGAAAGTTGTTTTACGATATACAATTAGTTTACAGAGTTTTTAAAGTCTAAATTATTTCTCTGTACCAAAGCTGAATTCTATATTTTTTAATATTTTATTCACCAGGTATCACCACTTGGGCATGCATATACATTTTAAAGTGAAGAATAATTTCAATAGCTATGAAACAAAAATATCACAAATAAATCATACTTTGTGCCATCTATGAATTTAGGAGATGTTTTTAAACATAGGCTTCTAAAAAAGAATACCTAAACTTCACAGTCTTTATATAACATGTATTAAATAAGAAAGTAATATTTTTAAATAAAGATTTTAGATTGTATAATATGTAGATTGTGTTTACTATTATTTTCAAAGGTCATGGAGTTAAGACATTCAATTACAATATTGTAGGGACAGGGAATTTGAAAAAAAGATTGTGAAAATTAAACACATAAAAAAATTCGGGGTTTTTTTAGTACTATAATTGGGGCCTCTATACATGAGACTATCTGAGAAAAGTTGAAAGTCAGCAACAGGAACACATTAATAAAAAACTTAGAAATATGGAGACTGATTACATTACACCTCTGACTTCATTATTTACTTAATTTATCTATTATTTATTAACTGTGCTTTCAGATAAACTGAATGATGGCAGGCAATGTGATAGTCAAGAGACTGAATGAAGAAGTTACACAGCCGATATATATATTTTTCTTTTCTTTTGGTTTTTCTGGGGAGGATGAGTCTTGAAGGACAAGGAGATATCTTACTCTGCTGGTATGCATATGGATTGAATTTTAAACCAGCTAGTTGAACAAGCAAAGGATGATGTTTGTAAAATTTGAAAATATTACAATAAATTTATGTTTACCTTAATTCAATGCTAATTCAGCATCAAAAAAAAATTTCTTGAGTTTGTAAAGTACTTGAGCTAATGGTGAATAGCAGCGTAATACTGATAACATTAAAAAAATAAAAGTTGAATATCTAAAATAACTTTCTATGCTTTCCTTTTACCATAAGTAATTGTGTACTAGTAAATTCTTCATATATTTGGCAAAATATTACCATTGATATTGTAGTGGGTTTAATGGTAGTCCCCAAAAGATATGCACATGCTTACCTGTGGATGTCACCTTATTTAGAAAAAGGGTCTTTGCACATGTTCTTAAATTAAGCAACTCAATGGAAAATCATCAAAGGATTACCTGGGTAGACCTTAAATCTAATGACAAATATCCCTACAAGAGAAGGAGTGATGTATCTACAAGCCAACATTTGTAGCATATGTTATAGAAGTCCTAGGAAACCAGTACATATACTTTATCAACAAAAATATTTTGAAAAGTAGAGATAATATTTTCTAAACCCATTGCTATTAATCAGTTGTCGCAGCATTGATCACCATTATATTATCCTATTCCATAGTGTAGTCTCACAACTACTTAATCTTAAAATTGATTCATATACTTAAATCTGGCCTAAGTTTATTACACTTCCTTTCCCTGCCAAATAAAGAATCTTCCATATCTTATTGTTTATACGAACTATAGTGATAACTAAAAGGATAAAACGTCATATATTTGTTGTAATCTGGATAAAAAATTTGTAATGCTGATGATTTTCCTACTATATACATCTATATTATTTCCTTAATTTATTTTAATGTTAAGAGATATGTGATTATTATTTAAAATACTATTCAAAAAGTATAAAAAATTAAACAAATAAGTGACTCTACACCAACATCTCTGAGATTACCACATTTGATTTTTCAATATTGAGGTGGAATGTTTTCCAAAAGTTACCACAGGGATGTCTCCATTCCTGCATATGGAAATACCTATGGAGGAAATACCTCCAAACCTATCCATTTCTCTATCAAGTGTTAACATCTATTTCCTTTTCCTTGAATCTGGGGAAAAGGGGATTATTGCTCTTTGGTATAATATGTATGACAGAAGTGATATTATTTGATATCTGAGGCTAGTCATTAAAAGCTTACAGCTTCTCTCTCTCTCTCTCTCTCTCTCTCTCTCTCTCTCTCTCTCTCTTTCTCTCTCTCCCCTTCTCCACCTTTACCCTCCACCCCCTTCTCTCAACCATGGAACCTACCCTCCTTGCAATGAGGAAGTCCTAATTACATGGCTTGGCCCTATGTAAGTGTTTCAGCGAAAGTTCCAACTGAGGTTTGAGCCGAGAGTCAGGATCAACTGCCAGCCAAGTGAATACACAAGTCTTCAAATTATCCAGGCTTCAAGTCTTCCAGGTAAGGACCTAGCTCTTGGGGAATTAAAATAAGCTGAGAACTATCTGTATTTCTGACTCATGGAATCCATGAGCATAATAAATAGTTATTTGATGTCATTAATTTTTAGATTAATTAGTTATGCAACCACAGTTACTGGAACAATTATATTTCTATATCACTTGGAATATCATTATATAGACTGACATATTCAGAGTAAAGAACAAAAGCACAGTGGCCATAACATTGATTAAACACCTTTGATGAGAATAACCATAAGTCAGCAGAGTAAGGGAAAAGTTAGTACAATGTTTCATACTGAAGGAAGGCTCAAGAAATTCTTATTGGTATAAAAATTAAGAAAAAGCAAAGTTTTAAGCATATATTAGTTCAATTAAGTAAGAACCTTTGAAGATTTGGTTGAGAAAATGCTTTCCTTCATATGTCTAATAGAAGTACATATGCTATATATTAAACATTTTGTGGAAAAAATATATAAACCTATATTTGCATTAGATCAGAGTTTTTAAAACTTCTACCTGTATGAATTATTCTCCCCTATAGATTAAAAAAAATGTACAATGATAATTTGGGGGTACTCTTTGTATGACGAAGTTATATGTATCTCCTAAAGATTTAGAGATCCTAAAATATACACATTTGTTTCTCACAATCAATATCTATTGTTTTGATCATTTTATGCATAGGTTCTAAATTTAAGACAGTATTTTCTTATCAAGATTTATATTTATATTTCAAAATTGCTAATGGAAAATCATCCCTCTTTTCCTTGATTGTGAGTAGAGGCGACGTGATTATAATAAGCTGTTAGCTATGTATAAACACACATAAAAATATATTTGGCTTGTATTTATTTTTGAGACCTTAGAATATATTTAAGAGATCTTAGAATCAATTATAGACTACTGTCTACCAATTCACAATAATTTTAAAGACATTATTTCTTTAAAAATGTAAACTTGAAGACAAAACACATGAGAAGAAATCAATTAGAGAAACAATTTAATAAATCACAAGTTTTAAATAAAAGTAATTAATTTTATAAATAAACCTAAGCAAAGACGAAAATAAAAGCACATTGTTTATATATTATTCTCATGCATCATATGTTTCTAACTATGTCAGATGTTTTTAAAGTTATAAAAAACAAGAATACTAAAGTATTGTCTGAAAAACAATTATTTTTGGAGCAAAGTATGGAGAGTTTTACATTATAAATGTGTTACTTTGGTTTATTTTTATCTGTACAAATATGAGGAAAGTGAGTATAATTAATACTTAAGGCATTTATGGAGTTTGAAGCCACTGAGCATTTTACAGGAGTTATTGATCTCTGATTTAGTCTTTTTTCCCAAAAAATAAAAATTATTGTTTTTCCTGTCCATTATCACACATGAAGGGGGTTGTAATATGGTTTCAGATGTACTCCAATTATCCTAAGTTGTCAAGAAAATTAATATGTGTAATCAATTTTTAATTATCTCAGTCTGGTAAAGCCTTCTAAATTTTATTATTTATTTAATATCAGACACTATAGAGTGATAAATAATTTTTATTAACTTCATTGCTTAGATCATTAATGAACTCCTAATTGTCACCTCTAATAGGTATTTGTCAGTTGTCATCTTACTCTTATGTATAATTTTAATCAACACTTCCCTCCTCTCTTCTTACACTTCGCTCTCTCTTCTCTTTCACTGTGTGATGATTCTGTCTCCGGGATTCTAGCCTGTCCTTTTTAGTCTCCATGATCTTCTCTTATTTCATCCACTTCTTAAATGCTGGACCTCCTGAAATGGCTCTTTTTATTGCACACAATCTGTCAGAAAGAATCATCAATTCACCTGGGTTTAATTTACAAATGGCTCCACTTAGCTGATGAGTTAGGAAGAAGAATTTACAGTAGAGCAAATTAATATCTCCTCACATGAGTTTTTTAGACTTAGTTTGCAAATTTAAATAGTTTGCAATAAAGCTTACTCTCTATTTACTTGCTTGTTCACAAAAGAAACTAAGAGTATTATAGCGTTGACCTAAAAAGAAGAGGAGGAAGCACGAAATGTGATTTAAAGTGTTTACTGGAGTCAAAATAAGGACAGCTAACTGCAAGACTCAGACTCAAGGGACCTTGGATATGTGCTCTCTTTGGTCTTTGTTATGGGCCAGTTTTTAAAGGCAAAAAGGTCAGGGCAGGGAGTGAGCTGTTACTGGCCTTCCATGTTCTCTCCTTTTTGAGATTTAAGAAATTTTCCTCTTACCTTTTTTCTTTGGAAGCCCTAGCTCCTTGTTTGGATTGAGTCCTAAACTGAAGCAAATCCTGAGAGATTGAATTAGAGAGCTAAATTGGTATTGAAAACCCTCCTCCAGTCTCTCATAAGTCTCTCTGTTGTAAAAATTTCCTGTAAACACTTGGTCTTCTCCCTGTCTCAGCCATTAGGGATTGAGCTATTTTGAGTTGGGTATGCTGATGTCTTCTGTGTCTCCATAGACCCTAGAAAACATACATTTCAAATAATTCTGATAGTTTGCAGTAGTGTACAAGCATCGTAAGACAATATAAGGTACTACGTAACTATCAACCATTGTGATGATTAAATATCTTAATTCGTTATATCACATATTTTTTAAGTGAGTAAGACTCTTAGTGTCTTGTGTTCTGACAGGGTCAGAGGGAGACTGGGGAATAGAAACAGATATGACTTTGGCCATCAACTTTACAAAAGCCTCACTTATTCTCAAAGGTGCTTTTGTTTGAATAATATGAAAAAGCCACTGGGAAGCGAAAACTGAAGTATGACTTTTAAAAAGAAGAGCAGAGCAGAATAAAAAGAATTGGAAAATATGGTTATACAAAGTGAAACTTTTGATATGTTGAAATGAAGTTTTTCCCTCTTCTGGTCTCCATGTATTGCAGAGCTTTTGAAAAGGATGATACAATATGAATTAGTTTATACAAGCTCTTTCAAAGTTATTTTGAGGATATATCTTAGCAAGAAATAAATAACTGAGGTGTATTTTTCCTACAGATATCTCTCCACTTTGAAAAGAGGATAAATTAACTTTAACATCTCTGTTTGCTTGTAGTTCTGAAGTAACCAAAGTTGTAAGAGCAGTTTTTTTCCATAGGCTGTTCATTAAAGCCACGTCAGTAACTCACTATATTTTCCATTCCTTGCAGGTGATTAGAGCAACAATTTCATAACATTTCTGACAAACTAACAAATGACCAGTGACTATTTTGAACTGTATCCCCAGTTCTCCAGATATTATAAATCACATACCCATATACACACAAAATGTGTGCAAGTTGCTGATGTTAAAGAATGATGCAGCTATATATTTGCTCCCTGAGGAGTGCTTGTCTGGGAGATTCCTTTATTCTCTAGTATTCGGAGGACAGATGTTGTACCCATGAATTATGCAATGGATATTAAAAAGAGGGAGTTACGGGATAGCCCTCAGGGTCCACTGAACCTACAAATTGACACCACAGTTTTCTTCCTCTCATGTGTTTGTTTATCCTGTCTCTTGGAACTGAAGCAGAACCAAATCATCCACTGAGATCAACATGTAGATAAAAGTGAATTTGCATTATCTTCTGTAAGTAAGGCCACATTTGCATTTAATTCTCCAATTTGCCTAAGCAAAAATTTTATTCTCAATCAGTGTACTCAGTCAAATCCCGTGATTAGATTAACATTGCCGTCGTTGTTCAATTTGTAGTTCAGTCACTTTGGAGGATATAGGCAGTCTCTCATTGTTTCATTTCACTTCATGTGCCCCTTCTTGCTACTCCAGGGTACCTGCTCATCACCTGAACACTGGCGAAGTAAATAGTCTCCTAAGAAACTTCCTGTTGTTGAGTCATTTCTTGATTAGTTCAATTGATCTGGGCCTCCTGGCCAGCAGATATTCTGCTTTGCTGGTCTGTGCTGGTGTTGCCTGCCTTGCTCACCTGTTTTTCCAGGCATGAAGCTGGACTTTACTGCTACCAATTATGCAATAGTAAAGAGTCCTACCTTTCCTGGAAGGGAAACTCTTTTCTATTCCTTGGTGCAACCATTTGTTTATTAAGTCGTTCTATGTTCTCTTAAAAGGACAAAAACCCTTAGGTGTTTCTCTCCACTGTATTGGAACATTTAGGGTTTATAGAGCTGTCCTCAGGATGATCTCATAGGGCTTGTTTCTTTCCTATTACACCAAAACCATACTGGATGTTAAATTTTCTGAAAGATTCTAAAATGAACAATAAAATTATTTACAACCTTAATTAAAATAGGAAGAAGTCCAAAATGCCACCCTTAATTTTCCTACCAAAATCCATGTAATGTTTTATATGACAAGATGTGACACCCGTGATTATGTTACATTATGTGGCAAAGGGATTGGGCATACGCAAATAAGATCACCAATCAGTTGATTTTGAGTTAATCAAAAGAGATTATACAAGTGGGCCCAATCTAGCCAGATGAACCATTTAAAAGCACGGGTTTTCTCTACTTTATGGTAGAAAGGGAGATAAGAAAAGTTTGAAGCATTGGAAGGATTCCAAAGTAACCATTGCCGTCTTGAAGATGGAGGGCAGCCTGCAAGAGGGAATCTGGCGGCTTACAAGCTGAGAGCAGCTGCCAGCTGACAGCCGGAAAGGAAATGGTGGCTTCATTTCCTACAACTATAGGCAACTTAATTCCATTTCTGAATGAGCTTGGAGGCATATTCTTCCTCAAAGCCTCTAAAGAAAAGCCCCATCCAAACAACACTTTGATTTTAGCCTGTGACACTTTAAGCTAAAAACCCAGCCAAGCTAGTCCAGACTGCTGGCCTAGAGAAATGTGAGATGACAAACCAATAATTTATCTTCAATCTGAGATGTCTGATTAGTTTTATCTTTAGTAGTTAAGTTCGTGATAACTGTTATAAAACAATAGAAAACCAATACATTGTGTTCTATGCAAGAGTTTCCTAGAATATTAAAGCCACGTTGATGAAGACAACCAAACAGAAAGGCCGTGCTAATATAGACAGTAAGCTGAGCAAATGTCTCTGGTTTCAGTTCTCATTGGAATTGCTTCTCAAACTGTATTGCTGCAAACAAGAAGCTCATAGGTAAATATTTCCAGTTTCAAAAATATATAGAAAAAAGATGTTATTCCATGCCACTAAAATGTTCTTTAACAGGTGAGTTATTTAAATGTTGTATTTTTCTGCTAGTAAACATATAAAACATACACAGATGTGTTAGGAGATGTGTGTGTGTATACACACACACACACACACACAACATATATACACATTTACAGAGTGGTGATTTAAAAAAATAAGATTATTATAAAATATTTGCCCACAGTGAGGCAATATGATGGATGGTTTGTACAAATCAAATTTTCTCATATTAAATTTTCTTTCTTTCTTACTTTACACCTGAACTAAATTTAGTTATGACAGTCTATTAATGTCATTTGATTTACTCTT
Organism: Lepilemur ruficaudatus; assembly: GCA_963574885.1. Classification (NCBI taxonomy): domain Eukaryota; kingdom Metazoa; phylum Chordata; class Mammalia; order Primates; family Lepilemuridae; genus Lepilemur; species Lepilemur ruficaudatus. Next base: position 10,131 of record CAUYRT010038548.1, read on the forward strand.
GATATAGAAGTTAGACAAGACAATGTCTATAATAGAAAAAATATATATATCTTTCACATCATTAATCCTATATATATTGTAAATTTATATTTATTTTATGTATAATCCAAAAAACCTATATAGTATTTTAAAAAATCAAGTTTTTTGTAAAGATTATGTTGAGCAGCAAAATTGAGAATTAAAATAATATTTGAAATTATAAATAATATTTAATTTTGAAGTTGACAGTTAAGGGTTTAAGGGATTTTAATTTGGGATTTTAATCTTGGGATTTGACATTTTGTAAATACTGAATTTGTGTGTTATGAAACAATTTATGATTTTTATTAAGGTATAGCTAAATTGGAAATTATAAAGAAAAATATTATCTGCGAATCTGCCACCCAAAATAATCATGTTACTTTACCATAAAACATGTCGGAGAAGCTGCTTATTTCAGTGCAATAGTCTTTTTTTAATATAAGAGATTTCAATATATCATAGATTTTCCATCTTGTTTTATTTAATATAATTTCACATTATTAAAACTTCCTAAAATGTTTAATATATAGTGGTATACATGCATATATCATACTATACACTTAAGCATTTCTATATTCAGGAAATCGGATAAGGATTTTAAAGTTCAGTGAAGTTATACAGTAATAGGTGCTTGTAAACTTTATCTGGGTTTTGTGCTTGTTATTGTTATGATTAATGGCTGGGATATGAACATGATATAACATTATGCATGGGGCTAGATATTTAAGATGTTAAATTTTAAAAAATATTTTCATTTTTAATTTCTAATCTGATTAGTGATTTGTTATTATTTCGAGGATAGGCTTTAACCTCCACAGAATTTTAGGTTGTAGTTAAATTCTTTCTCTGCCTCTACTTAAGTAGCCTAAAAACATTTCCTTAAAATATGCAAACATTTAAAGCCTATACGTATAGCAAAAAAACTAAAACAAAGAAAAGAAAAAAGAAATCCATCTTTCTGTGAATGATTTCAATGAAAGCAATACCTTTCACAATATTTTTTGTTTGAAAAATATTATAAAATTTTGATAAATTTAAATCTATAAGAATATCATATATGAGGAATTATGAATATGAATATGACACACACAAAAAAGTACGCAAGCACCCTTAGCTCTCATTCCCAACGAATGATGCCTCACAAACATAGGCATTGGTGTAACTTGTATACGGTGATTAGCAACTCTCTTCTTTTTCTAATTCACATGATAATCAGAGAACTAAGATATCAAACTCCTGAGGCCAGTCCATCCCAGAAAGAAACTGTCAGGAAATTGTGCTCCCAGCTGTGCCTCTGGAAATGTCTTATTAGTGTTGAAAGCTTCACTAGGCTATCTAGGTGATATATTCTTTTATTTTTTAAAATTTATGTGAAACAATTGAGAGAAACTTTCATATCTATCTCATACAGAGTCTCTATTTATAAAAAGACAATTGCTTTTTCAAATGGGGAAAACTGAATCATTCTAAATTTGTGAAAGTGAAGTATGGTATTTCCGTTTTAATGACACAAGGAGTGCCCAATTCCTTACCAAATACATCCTCCTTCACCCTAACCATAGGTTTAGTAACCATAGCTTCAGCCATACTATTTGTCATTTTAAAAAGATTTCTGCTTTATACTAATGTGCAGTTGGATGGCATGCATTTATCATTCTTCCGTGTTTATTTGATCTGACCATCAGCTGTAGCTTCGGATAGGTTTTCCTATGTTTTTTGCAAGTCGTGTTAGTAATGTCCCAATCATCTACATGCTATTTTAAAGATCTGTATTTTTCAAAAAAATTTAAATTTAAAAGAAGTCACATTTTAGAGTGACCCAAAATGTTTATTTATCCATTCATTCATTCCTTAATTTACTCATATATATGCAGCTATTTATTATAGACTGTGTACTGGCACCAAAAACAGAGCAATCATCTTGCAAACATGACCCTGGCCCTTAAAGAGAGAGTTTTGTTCATAGAAAATTATGTTAGTGAGGCATATAGGATATAGCATCATGAAATTTATGATGAATTAAAATATAATCTGCTATGAGACCAAGAAGGGACTGGTAGTTATAAAATCAAAATGATTCTAGAATATCTATTTAAAATAAGAAGCATCTATGTTCAGAGTTGTTAATTCGTATAATGTTTGTCAAGTCATGTGCTATTTTCATATGCTTTTTGAAACAACATGTATAAATGTTCTTTTGATAGAGAAGTTCTTGATTTTTCTGATAATTTTGTTCTTTGCTGACATACTTGACTCCCAGAAGATCATTTGCTAACATACATTACTTGCTATGCAAGATTTTATCTACAGAAAACTTAATTTTAACTCATTTCCAACCTAACATCTGCAGACCTGGCATCCTATGTTTCAGCAATGACAGGAGTAACTCTACTTGATGTTTTCCTCACATTATTATCAATTATCATTATGCCTCTTTCCACTAGTTCTAATGTATCCACTCTATATCCTCAAAGGTAAATCATTTTCAGTTGAACTGTAGTTTTCAGCTGGCAGTCTGTCAAAGAATCATATTGGTGTTATTTTTAAAACTAGTACACATATTTATAAAAAGTGTATGCACATTTCAAGAATAATTTTTGCTATCAAATGGAATTTTAGTAAAGAAAATTCTACATTTTTTCATATACAAATAATGATAAGCTTAAAATATCTAAATGCTAATTAGAATATTGTTAGAAAATCAAGAAATAGGTACCTTGTCATAAGGAAAATACTACTGATTTCATGGTGTTTTGTATTATATAGCTTAATATCTGAATAACTTGAAAAAAACACTGCTCATTCTTTAAAACACATAACATTGACATGTAAGGAGAAATTTTGTTTTTATTGTGATTATATACACATGTGCATAACATACAAATGAACATACACACACAGTGTTTTTGTTAAGAGAATTTTTATGGTGTGTTGTAAAATGCGTTTCAGTGCTTGAAATCTCCCTCCTAGCAGTCCTGGCCTCCAGGAGTACCAGAATAATCTAGAAAAAAATAATGACAAAAAGAATTTGTAGAAATTTGGGGAATTTCTTATTTTGCTGAAGACAAAAAGCTGTCTGGAAAGAATAATTTGATATCTAAAGCTTTTCCCATTTGAGTACAAATTACATAAAGCACTTTTTTACAAATTACCGTTAGGAATTATTTTAATACTTATGTCTTTGAATTCTAATAATCTCTGTGGTTTTCATAGCAAATACAATATATTTTTTAAAATGACAGTTTATTTAACATTTAGTTTAATATTTAGTTTTTTATTAGAGACAAAGAGGCTGTATACAAGAAGAATGTTAGGGATTAGTTTGAAACTGTTAAAATAGTTCTCTATTCTATGGTCTCAAAATTGAAGGCATGCAATCTGGGAGACTTATAGAATAAGTCATTGTGATTGTGGTGAAAGCATCAGACATTGGAAATTTACATATATGGGTGCATCTGTATGTGTTTGCGTACACAAACATGCATATAGTTTCATATTTATGGCTATTTTATCTATGCATTATAATATAAAAAATCTATATTGGTATGGTATTATATCTATCATTTTTCAACATCATAAATAAATGTAGAGTTATTAAAAGTTAGTGTTTCAATTTCTATTTTACTAGTAAAAGTATATATAAAAATTTTGGAGATTATAGATCTAGTCAAATGGAAATATAAAAAAATATTTACATACAGTTAATTGGATGATCAATACATCTGTCATGAATATAACTGCTAAATCCTTAATATTGGCTTAGAATATGGGAATGGTGGAAGCAGACAGACTTCCCAGTGTAATTTATATGATTTAAAACACAAGCTTTGGATTTCCAGTTTCTGATCTGGCCCATAAGGAACTTGGAAGTCATTACTTCATCCTAATAGCAGTAAAAATTGAACAACTGAAAAATCTATAATTCTTCTTAAATGTACCTAAGAAGGGAGGTCATAGGGCAAACTGCTGCCCTCAAAATTGGAGAGGCAGGCATGTGCAGAGAATCACAACTTTATTGGAGCAGAAACCTATAATCAGAAACCCTTACAGAAACAAGTATAGGGGTAGAAACATCTAAATTGTAATTCATAAATCACTAGAGCTCAGTGTGTTCACATTTGTAGTTAAAAATTCCAGGGGGACTCAGTTTAAGGGGTGCTCCACATTTTGTGGTTTTACTTCCAGGAGATCAACCAGGTTCTCAGAGTGAATATTGGAGAAAAATCCTCTCATTCAAAATATAGGGTGAGAGGGAAATTAGCCATTTTTAAATATACCAGAACATTCTATTGTTAACAAGATATTCCCTCAAGAGAAATTGTTTTAAAAGTGCTTAAACTATTCCATTTTTTCAGAGCTTAATCTACCTGGGATACGGGAAAAACTAATTCTAGCCCTTTCTAGCCCATCAGGTGGAGGATGGAAAATACCCATCTCTAGCCTATGCTAGCCTAAGTGGCTTCCTGTCCCACCTAAGGAGTGTGGGGGAGTGGGAAATTGAGAAGCATTTGTGAAGTTCACAGTCCAGAGAAACAGGCTCACTGAAAGATGGAGACCTAACCATAGGACTATAGAAATCCTCTGCCCCCACACCTTTCCACATTACTGAAAACCTAATTTACTAGTTTATCCTCTTCTTTTATCAAGAAAAAAAATGACTGGGAATAATAAATGACAAAAAAACAATGTGACAAATCACAGCAAGCATCAGAAGCAAACACAAATATGACAGGATTGTTGGCATTATCAGACCTGACTTTAAAACAACTATAATTAATGCACTAAGAGCTCTAATGGATAAATTATACAGTATGCAAGAACAATAGAGCAACATAAGCAGAGAGGTGGAAATTCTGAGAAACGATCAGAAAGAAATGCCAGAGATCACAAACACTACAATAAATAAAGAATGCCTTTCATGAGCTCATTAGTATATGACACAGCTGAGGAAAGAATCTCTGAACCTGAGGACAATCATTGGAAAAATCCAAAACAGAAAAACAAAGAGAAAAAAATGAATTAAAAAATAGTTGAAGAAAACATACAAAAACTGTGGGGCAACTCTAAAGGTGTAATATATGAATAATGGAAATATCATGAGGAGAAGAGAGAGAGATAAGAGCAGAAGAAATATTTGAAGAAAAAATGACTAAGAATTGCCTAGATTAATGTCAGACACAAAACAACAGATCTATGAAGTTTATAAGATACCAGTTAGGATAACGGCAAAAAAAGAAAAAAATAAAATAAAAAAAAAAAACTATTCCTAGACACATTACATTCAAAGTGTAGGAAATTAAAAAAAAAAAAAAAAGTCTTAAACAAATACAGAGGAAAAAAATCACCTGGCCCGTAGAGGAAAAAAGATAGAATTACATTTAACTTCTCCTTAGAAATGATACAAGCAAAAAGAGAGTGGAGTGAAATATTGAAAGTGTGGAGAGGGAAAAAAGAAGAAAAAAACACCAGCCTACTACTTTGGGTCCTGTAAAATTGTCTTTAAAAAGTGAAGAAGAGAAAGACTCTCACAGATAAACAAAAGTTGAGGGAATATGCTAACTATAGACCTGCCATGCAGGAAATGTTAAAAGAAGTAATTGAGAGAGAAGGAAAATAATATAGGTCAGAAACTGGAATTTTCATAAGGAAATAAAAAGCATTAGAGAACCAATAAGTAAAAGTAAAATAAAAATTTTATTTTTCTTACTCTTAGTTGATATAGCAGATAAGATTTTTGGAAAGAGCTACAGTGTATTTGATTATGCATGCAAATATGTATATGTATATATGTTTATTAGTAAAATGAATGACAGCAGTAATATTAGGAATGTGAAGAAGGAATTAGGATAATTTTGTTATTTTATGATACTTGCACTTACTTGTACTACTCATGAAGCAATAGAATGTTATTTGAAAGTAGGCTTGCAACCCTTTTGTTATGACAGAGGGGTCTGTTCGCTATTCTGTTGCTCTTACTCTGTATACTTATATCTTGCTCTTGCTCTGTGAATCTATATTGTCCTTCCCCAATAAACTTCATTTCATGCTGGCAAAACAAAACAAAACAAAGCAAAGCAAAACAAAACACAAAAGTAGACTTGCATTAGTTGTAAATGTATATTGCAAATTCTGGGGAAACTACTGATTTTCTTTAAAAGGGGTAAAACCAATATGTCAAGAAAGGAAAGAAAATGGAATCATTATCTAAAATGATCAATTAAAATTACCAAAGGCAGAAGAAAGAATAGAACACAAAAATAAGAACAAAGAACAAGGGCAAAAATAAAAAGAAGTAACAAACATAATAAATGTCAATTCGATTTTATGAATAATCATTTAAATGTCAATGGCCTAAATGCACAAATTAATAGGTAGATATTGTCAACATCTACCAAAACACAAGACCTTACTATATGTTATTTGGAAAATAAAGCCTACTTTAAAAGGAAAGATCCATAAATCATTCAAAGTAAATAGATGGAGAAAGGTAGACCATACTAACAATAAATAAAAGAAAGTTGGAGTAACTATATGAATTTTAGACAGAGCAGACAGACTTCAGAGCAATGAAAGTTATCAAAGATAAAGTGGGGAATTACATAATGGTAAAAGGATAAATTTTATGAAAAGACACAACAATCCTTGATGTTGTGTCCTATGTGCCTAATGACAGAATATCAAAATACATGAGTCAAACACTGATAGAACTGCAAGAAGAAACAGATGAATCCACTATAACAGTTTGAGACAACACCACTCCATAAAAAATGAATGGATTCAGCAAGCAAAAAATCAATAAGAACGTAATTGAACTCAACAGCACCATCAATCAACTGTACATAATTCATATCTATCACCTACTCCATCCAACAACAGCAGAGTTCACCTTCTTCTTAAACTCACATGTAATATTCAGCAAGGTAGACCACATTCTGGGCCATCAAACATACCTTGTCAAATTTGAAAATAATAAAACCATGCAATGTCTGCTTCAGACTGAAATGGTATTAAACTAGAAATGGACAACAGAAAGATAGATGGAAATTCTGAATTAAATGGAGAACAAACAACAAATTTCTAAATAACACATGGGTCAAAGAAGATATCACAAGTTAATTTAAAATATTTGAACTAAATGAAAATATAAATGCAAATAATAAAAAATTGTGGAATGCAGAAAAAGCACCACTTACAGGGAAATTTATAGCACTGAATATAAAAATTAGAAAAGAAGAAAAATCTAAAATCAATAATTTAATCTTCCATTTTCAAACTGGAAAAGAAAGAACAAATCAAGTCCAAAGAAAGGACAATAACAGAAATAATAATTGAATAGAAATCAATGAAATTGAACATAGGAACTCAACAGAGAAAAATCAATAAAAGCAAAAGACAGCTACTTAAAAAAAAAGTCATAAAATCAATAATAGACACGGCAAATGCATTTTAAAAAATCTTATATTAAAAACAAAACTGCTCAGCAAGCTAGAAATTGAGAGGGATTTTCTCAACTTGATAAAAAACCCTATAGCTAACGTTATATTTAATGGTGAGAAACTAGAAGCTTTCTGACTAAGAATCAAGACAATAATGTCACCCTTCTTATTACTCCTTTTCAACATTGTAGTAAAAGTCCTAGCTAATGCATATGGAAATAAAAAATAGTCTGGTCACGGTGGCTCACACCTGTAATACTAGCACTCTGGGAGGCT
>CAUYRT010038549.1:0-100848 GCA_963574885.1 Lepilemur ruficaudatus
CCTGAGCAAGAGCCAGACCCCGTCTCTACTACAAATAGAAAGAAATTAATTGGCCAACTAAAAACACATAGAAAAAATTAGCCGGGCATGGTGGCGCATGCCTGCAGTCCCAGCTACTCGGGAGGCTGAGGCAGGGGGATCGCTTGAGCCCAGGAGTTTGAGGTTGCTGTGAGCTAGGCTGACGCCACGGCACTCTAGCCCAGGCTACAGAGTGAGACTGTCTCAAAAACAACAACAAAAAAAAACAGAACCTGTTTGGAGCCACTCAGCACTGGTGTTTCTAGCCAGCCGCCCACTGACCTGAAAGTATGTGGTGCCCGGGGTCTCCAAAGCCAGGGGATCCCATTAGAACCTTTGGGTATTTGGGAAAGAAAAGAGAAAGTGGAGGTGGGGAAAAAGGAAGAAAAGCAGCACTGCTGGTGACATTTGTCACCCCCACCAAGCTTCACGGATGTTGCTGTAGCAGGGAGAGGGCAGGTACTATTCTCTCTGCCACTCATTCCTGCCACAGCTCCTCCCCCCGAATCAACCCGAGGAGGGCCTCCCTGGAGCAGCTCCTCACAGGAGCCCTGCTGCCAGAGGCGGCTGCAAAGCCTCCTGCAAGTGGAGCGGCTCCGCCTCAGGCTCCTTAGCCCAGGGGCAGCCTCTCGATTGCACCGGGGCTGCTGCCTCAAGAGCAAGGGTGTTCAAGTCCCCGCCCACTCCCCATCTGACCGAAATTAAGATGCTCTCTAGGGGTCAGTGACAAGTATTCAGAGGCAAGGAATTCTAACACTGGCCTCCATTTCAATCAGTCCTGTTTTCTCAGCAACAGGCTGGCAGGCTGACAGCTTGCTGTCTACCCCAGACCCAGCCAGCAGTCTCTGAGGCAGCAGTTAGTTGGTTTATTATTGAGGCAGACGAAAGAGAACTGAAATAATCATACCACTCCTGAGGACGCGGATCATGTCCCAAGGGCTGACAAGGACTTCCAAAGGGGGAGCTGCCCCAGTACAGTGCATGCCAGCTGGTAACAGCGCTTTCTTGGGGATTCAAAAGAACCTCCGGTTCTAGGGATTGATCTTCCAGCTGGCAAAATATACTGGGGCAACCACTTACCACTAACTCATGTCTCTTTTAACTTAGATGACCCAGCCTTAAATACATTCGGCAACTTCGGGCTCCTCTGGCATTGTAGACTGTAGGGAGGACCATCTGAATGCAAGGTCTTCACTTCTTTTTCCAACCTGGGATGGTAAGAGCACACAGCCTGGCCCAGGCCCCAGCCTCGGGTATCTGTGCTGCACAGAGATGAGGCCCGCTGGCTCTGCCTTCCCCACTCCTCAGCCTGGAAAGCTAGTCTACGTCTCATGGCTCTGTCTTTAGTCAGGAACTTAAAACTCATCAGTTGTTCAGCAGAGCGAGGCCACATCAGTCTCCACGGGACTGCTGCCACGGCAGGACTTAGGACTCCTTATCTAAGGAGTCCTAAGATCAGATCAGAATGCTTCAGAGTCAAAATTTTACCCTTGTAAGGTAGAAGCAGCCAGGATAGGGCCTAGTTTTAATATATGGTAGGTGGAAGGAAGCGCTGCCCGGCTCTGATTGTCCCAATGTCTGCTGGAAGCCAGAGACAGAAATGCCATCTCATCTAATGGGATGGTGGGGAAGAGAGCATTTACCAAGAACCCACATTCAAACCCCACTTAGGAGCCAAGTGCTCTTTATAGATGAGGAAATGGCTCAGAGAGTTCCTTGAACACCCACAGGCAACTCCACTGGCACTGCAGGGCTGGGATTCCACCCCAGGCCTGTGGCCTCTAAAACCCAGGGTCTTTCTACCATGCTGGTTGTTTTCAAACTGACTTTTGTGTTGGTGCATCAGGTGTTCTCTGAAAACATGTGTTCCACATGTCATGTTAAATATTCATAACCACCTTTAAACCACGTACGCTCAAGGGTTTAAACACGCACTAGCCGAGGCTGCCTGAGACCTCACAGTAAGGTCTCCACCGCTGTGTGGGGGTGGACTTCGCAGGGGTCACCGATGGGAGGGCACTGCCCCAGTGCTGTGATCGTGAAGCCCAGGCCCCACTCAGTGCTAGCGGCCCTCACGCTGGAGTCATTCTAATGCTTACAACCTTTGGGTGTTTCCTACCTGGTACATGGAGGGCAAAGACTGAAAGCAGGTGTTGGATATTCTATTAATCCCCCTTTTCACACATCTACTTCAGTGTTGTTAATAACCAGAGCCAGCAGGCAAGCTGTGACTATTACCATTTGCCACCACTTCTCTGTAAAACTCGGGATTTTTTCCCCTATATTGTACAACCAAAACAAAATTCAGAAATAAACTGGATGCTGAGACAGTTCATAATAGCCATTTGCATTCATTAAAAATGCTCTTCCCCACCCAAGATGTTATGACTTCAACGTAGATGATTCATGCTAAGAAAATCTCACTTGTTTTTATGTATTTGAAATGTTAAAAACAAACACTGGATTATAATGTCACCTTTCAATTTTGGTTAGGAGAGCTCTTAATTTAAGCCTTTTGGTAGCAGCTATACTAAACTGCTCTCGAAGATGTCTGGCTTGGCTAACTCAAAGAGAACCATGTTAATACAGCTATTTACATAAGGCTGTCTTCTGGAAGCCCAGGAGCACAAGAGGGGGAGGAAGTCAGGAAAGTTTTCTTTGTTCAAATTCTGCTGTAAACTCCTTGGATATTCTGGATGTCTCTGCCTTTCTCTGGGCCTCAGTTTCCTCCATGAAAAAGGAGGTTGGATTAATGGTTTTCAGAGTTTTATTTTAAGCACCAAAACCTTCCTTCATATCAGATATTACTTGGGAGTCTAATAAGTATTTGGGTGGGCCTGAGGCTCCCTCCCCACAGTAGCCCCATAGAACAGTATGAAAACCATGGAAGCAGGAGATCTAAGGCCCCTCCCACCTCTACACATCAGGATTTCACGTATCCTGCCTCTGGAAGGCAAATACTTACCTCTACACCACCCCTTCCTTGTTGAGCTTCTCCCTCCTGAACTCAAGTTAGGGATAAGCTGATTCCATCCCTCGAACCTATGATACTGCATCACAGCACTGGCTGGAGAACCAGAGTGGCAACCCAAATCCAGGGGCTGAACAACTGTTTGTGGGTGAAAATGAGATTTATTCAACTTAAATGGTCACTGAGGCTACAGCAGAATCAATGCTGTTACAATAGGCAAGCACTATTGTCAGCAGCAACACACAGTATATTTCTTAAACAGCATCCAAGCCTCCTGGGTTATGCTTTCATTTTTAAAAAAAAAACCTTATAAACGAGTTGGGAAGCAGTTAAAGGCCAATTTTAAATGCCAATGTAAAATAAATTTCACTGAAAATACAATTCAAATGCAACTGCTAGGAGCACTGTAAGAAAAGTTGACTAAGAACTCGGATATAATAGAAAAGACCTTAAGTGGTAAATAAAATACAATAGCAGCGTTTAAAAACTTTTTAACTCCCATTTTGGAAGATGCCCCTCCCCTGCCCAGACGCCCCATGCCGCTAACACCTACTAGCGTAGAGACAGGCCTTGTTCTAGCAGGGAAGCAACCGGTATCGCACCGAACATGCAGCAGATGAACTCCACAGCAGCCGCGAGGAGCGAGGCCTCAGTGCGGGTGTGTGCATGTCACCGCCTACTCATGACTAGAAGCCTCTCATACATCTGGTCCTGCCCTCAAGAAATGTTGTCAATCTCAGTAACCTCATCTTAGAACCACCTCCTTGAAAATGTGACTAGAAATTAAGCAGCTGGGACTCCTGCCACGTTATCCAAAATTCCAGATGGAGAATCAGTAATTTTGCTCCACAGCCCAGGGCCCATTTTTAACTCTGCCGTTAGCCTATCCTCAGCTAACATAATTGGGTGGGTACAGCTGCAGCCCTGGGGACAGGTCACTTGAATTGGCACCAGCTAAATGAAATCCTGCAACAGCACCTTCCAATCAGCCCTCATTCTTTAAAGATCAACAGAGGTCAGGGCTAGAGTTAACATCAATAGGTATGGGATCTCCTAGGCTCAGGTGCAAGCAGCCAAGTGTATCAGCTATCTCAAGGACAACAGCTTATAATCTTATTCTGGAATATACCTTCAATTCCCATTTTGATATTTGTTAGTAGCCAGAGATTGGTTAACAGATCCTCTGGCACCATTCTGTTCATTCTCCTTTAGATCTGCCACAGTACCATTATTAATTCTTAAAATAGTCTTTGCTAACACAGAAAGTAACTGAGCATATTAGCAAAATTACTAGAGAAAAAATTTACTATATATCCTCACTAGAAAATCTCAGATTAAGGCAGCAGTATCATCTTTTTGGACTGAGGTTAAGGAGGCCAAAGTATAGAAAGAAGGAAGGTAATGAGAGTGCAGGATAGGAAAGTTCTGAGATGAAGACATCCTGGCAGCTCAAAGTCACTGTTAGTATCCCACTGCTTCCGACCAATTTCCTCCACGTGATAGCCTGAAGAAAGGTGGCCTTGCACACAGAGAACTGCCCTTGTCCATGTGCAGCCACCTTCACCTGGGCAATTCCTTGCCTTTGACCCACTCTGTGCGTGTCTCACCAGCATCTGGGCTCTTCATCTTCCTATACCCAGCAGCTCTTCATTTATGGACCCCCAGCAGCCTCGCTGAGCTATGTCAGTGTCTTGATTCACAGGGGGCTAAACCATTAGACCTCAGGAACAGTAGTGGCTATGTGTAGACACATGCCGGCCATGGCGCATAGGCTGTTCACAACTTGGTCTGAATACAGACTGTGTTCCCTGGTGAACTGAAGGCAACTGAGGTGACACCCTCGCCCCCAGGAGAACAGACTTATTCTCAAACACCTGCTGGACCGCACTCACAGCCTTCAGATTGGAACCAGCTGAGCTGTTTCTAAGTGCTTACATACTTTGGGCAGAGGGTTCATCCAGAAGGTAACCCTAGAGAGACTGCTCCCAAGGAGTTGTTAAGGTCCTCAGGGTGGCTCTGAGCAGGTCACTCTTTGGGCCCAGCCTACTCACCACAGATGTTGGGCTGGCAAGCCCAGAGCTGGGCACCACTCAACACTAACTTTGCTGAGGAAGGTACTACATATCTCACGCACAGACCCATGGGATGGGTAGGATGCCCAACAGTGATGTAGGGGAAAGAAAATCCACCTCTGTGAAGAGCAAGAACTAGTCTAGAAGTAACTAGATGCCAGTCTTGCTTGGTTGGAAGCAGAAGTCAAAAATCTAAGGAGAAGAGGTTCCTCCCTGTGTCGGGGGACGGAAGGTGGGAGACCTCTCCTTGGGCACATAACCCAACCACATCCAATTCTGTGTCTGCCCGTCCATATTCTGTCATCCAAGAACCACAGGCAGAAGCATTTTCCAATCCCCACCCCTCATCTCCTTTCACTCACCACTGCACACAGGGCTCTGTTCCTAACTGACACTGCAGGTGCAGCTTGCTGCTCCTGGAGTGGGGTGGAATTAAGGGGCCAGAGCTCTGGCTGCCCTGAAATCAGAGCAGCAGCCAAAAAAAGGCCTAGAGGCCAGAGGTAGTTTTAATTATTACTGACGTGCAATTCTTCAGATAAGAACAGCTGACCGTTAAGATGTCTGATTGCTTTACCTTCTTTTAGCTTAGGAGATCTTAGGGGCAAAATCATTACAGAAACATGTTTCAAAGCTTGGGTATCATGGTGGGGCTCCTTGCCAAGGTCTAGAGTCGAAAAGAAATCTGTAGTTTTCCTTTGCCAAAGGTCAGTTTCTCAGCAGCACCTCTAAACACTTCTGTGTAAGAGGGAAAAGGGATGAAGAGGGGATAAACCACAGGGCAAAGAATTAGAACGTGTTAGCAAATGCTACCATGCGGAACACTCAACTTTATTCACTTTATTTATATATTTAACAATTCTAAAGTATTTACTTCTTGCTTTGACAAAAAATGAAAAATATAGGAGCAATGACTGACTCCTCTTTAGGAGAAAAGGGTTATATGTACAGCTACGGAGAGTTACGGTTCCTCCTTTACATACAAAGGAAAATATTAAAAAAGTGCTTCATTGATCAAAAAAGGGCTAAAAGTTGCAAGCATTTATTCACACTGTACATCAGACCCAAGAAACCCGTATCATAACTTCTTGGCACCTGTCACTAGGAACTGCACAATCTTCAATTAGACCGACTTATCCCTACCTGCACGACCAGATCACACAGAGTGCGGAGGACTACACCCTGTTTCTCTAAACTCAAACTCTGAGCAACCTGCTGCTGCTGGAAGTCAGAGATGTGCGCAGATGCTCTGGGCTTTGCCTGGACTGACAGCACCAGGAAAGGCTTCTGGGCCACACCTTAATCACACTCAGGCACACACAGGAGCCACCTTCCTGAGACACAACTTGCCCTTGGCCATAGAACTGCTTCCAAAGGGGAAGGAGAGTACAGGGCAGGGTCAGAACTTAGGCTTATCTGCCCTGTCACCAGTTAGCAGCTTTCAGCAGAGCCAAGCATGGCCCTTCCCGAAGAGGGAGGGCAGGCACAAAACATGGATGCCAAGATTACAAAGCACAAACCCTAAACTCCTACATCCTTCCCACACTCACCTCCACCACAAATATTCTTGATTTAAAGCTCTTTTTGGACCATATCAAAGCTCACTGAGGAAAGGTGCCCCAAATCTCCTCCAGGCCATGTCACTTCTCTAAGGAACCCTGCAGAGTCACCAAGTGACCCTTCACTGCTGGCCAGCAGCCAGACATGCCTACTCAGGCGGCCAGGAGCGTGGAAGAGGATTGCTGGGCCCTTCCTGCTGCTCCAAGAAGGGGAGGAGGAAGGCTGATTGTATGGGGACTTGCTCCCTTTTCCAGAGGCTTGTAACTCTAAAGGCTGATTCTACCCTCAAGGGGGAGATCCATGATTTGTTTGGCTTGGGAAAGGGGGATTTTTGGAACCCTGAGTCTGGATTTCCCTGTGCTGGCCGAGGAAGAGAGATTGTTTGGGGGACCAGGCTCTGGAAGAGGGACCCAGGTGTGCCTGGGCTCAGGGCAGGCTTTGGCCTTGGCCACTGCATTCCGGCCAGTCTGCATTCTTATGCCCTAGGGTGGGAAGCACTACAGAGCCTGGCCCAGGGAGGCAGCCCCCTGAGGGAGCCCCAGACAACCTGGGTCAAGTTAAAAACAGAATCCCACAGGGGACAACATGCTGGTGACCCATTCCCAGCCCCTCACCTGCCCCAAAGGAGCATATACCTTCCTTCTCCAAAGAGGGGTCTGAGGAGTGCTATTTATCATGTGCCCCTCACTCCAGGTGCCAATCCTGTTTATCTGTGAGGTGGGGCTGGCCTAGCTCCTCTCAGGAGGGAGAAGGCACCAGGCAGTGCTCTTAGGGAAGTTGCTTCCAGCCTCCCCAATAGCGAAGGTTTCCCAAACAGCTCTGATGTGGCGGTGGCGTGAGGAATGGTCACAAATGTTAGTGCTGGCTTTCTTCCCAGCTCACTGTCTCAGATCTCCACTCTTGGCTCTGACCAGCCTCCTCTCACCCAGAAGAACCAACCAAGCCATCCCTCAGCATCACCTGACAGCAGGCGGCTCAGCTGTTACAAAAGGCCTGGCATCCTCTGGTCTTCCATCCAAATAATAATAATAATAATAATAATAATTAAGACAACCAAGGGACTTTTTTGTTTTCTGAAGGCAGAGAGAAAGGATGGAAAAGGTAGGGGCGGCGGGGGTGGGGGTAAGGGACAGGAAAAGAAAAATCAATCTACAATCCAGTGGTACATCCCAAATTTCTGTCACTCCATACAGGTAGTTCTGTGCCCCCACTCCAAGTGCACGGGCCTCTCGGTCTGCCCAGGCTGTGTGGACCTGTCAGGAATAACATCTTGGCCTCTGCCCACCCCAGGTCACTGAGCTTCAGTTTGAAGTGGCAGCAATGGGCTTGTCCAGTTCAAGGTCAATGCTGGAGCTTGTGGGATGTAGGCTGCTATAGCAAGACTTGCACACTCGACTGGGTTCAAAGAGCTGCTGGCTGGGAACCGGAACCTTCTGGTTACAACAACTGGAGCAGAACACGTTCCCACAATTCCTTGAGATGGGAAGAAGAAATAAAACAATGTTAATTTCGGCTAGTAGGTATGGGGTGGGGAAACCAACTTCAGCAGGCAGACTTGGCTGTGTGTAATCTGGATGTGCTGGAGACTCCTCTGAGATCAAGCACTGTTATTTCTCTAGCCCAGGAACAAAGTGAGCAGGGAGGGCATCCCTACCTAGCAGAATCACACGCCACTTTCACTCCAGAGCCAGAGATACTTGGCTGCCTCACCACTATGACTCAAGGTTTCCAGGTATACAGGAGGATGCTGCTCAAGAGAGATCTGTGAGAACAAAATGGGTAAGTCCTGATCCAAGAAAACCCAGTGGCCATATCCACCTGGACAATGGCCTCTGTATAGCTTGTGATCACTGAGAGGCCAGAGTCAAATGGAGCTGCCTTCGGGTCCTTCAGATGAGAGAAACAACTCCTTAGCCCAGCTGGGGAATGAGGATCCTTGCCCAAGGGCCACTTTCCCAGGAGCTCAGAGGCAGCAACATGAAGGGTGGACTGCTGCCATCTTGGATTGCTCTGTCAGCAGCATGCAAAGCCAGGAGACAAGCAGGTGATGCATGCTCAGAGTGAAAGAAGAGAGGTGGAAGGACAAGAGCACAGATGAACACACGTGCATACACATACCCCTTATTAGATAAGTGTCAGTCAATTATGGCTCACTGCCCTGCTCCATGCATCTCCAGAGAAAATCAGAGCTCTTCCATAAGGCCTGACTACACCCAGGGTCCAGGCCTCCCTCTCCTCCTGCCCTGAAAGTTCAGCTCTGATGCATCTGTGCCACACAGGTCCATACACCCAGACAGCTGCTGGTCACAGTTAACAAGAAAGGGAAGTGGCAGAGGATGAGTTTCTGCCCACCTTACAACCTACCTTTGCTGGGCCCTAAAATACAAATTCAATCCCAATGAGCACAAGAACAAGAAACTCCAAGGAGCCTGACAAGCCCACCAAAGACTAGGAGGGGGAAGGCAGCTCAAGGGAAACCCTTCTTCTTAGCCAGCATCACTCACTAACTTCATTTACATTCCTGAGAATGCAAACCTGCTGGATTAAGGGCCACTTAGGCACAGAAAGAGAGAATACTGAAGACCATTTGGGGACAAAAGAAATACTGCAAAGGAAAAAGTGGGACACAGTGCAATGGAAGGACAAAGAACTAAAACAAAATCACAATTCTGTTTCTAAAAAGCATAAGTCAGCAAGAACCATTGTTACACAGAAAAAATTCTGAATGTTTACATTTATTTAACATCCCTGCTGGAGTTCAGCTGAAAAGGCTGACATGAATTTGATCAGTTAAGCTTTTCTGACTTCTTTCAGGGGATCCTGAAAGAACCTATATGGAGTCTTCATGCTAAAACAATTATCTAATTATCTGGAAGGATCACCTCTGTTCAGTCCTGGTCTCTTTAAGAAAATAAAAGAAGGAGCAGTGATGCTATTTGACCTAAAAGTTACTAGCATCATTCTGGCATCTTAATGAATGATCCAAAAGAAACAGCTCTGACAACCCAACTGGCTCCCACACGAGACCAGCCCCTGCTGAAACACTGCTTTTTGTCACAAGCGAGAAGGCCTGGCTGACCCGTGTGGTCAGGAAGGGAGAACGTGGCTGCAGCCTGACACCGACGGTCTCCTGAGTCAGCTGCTTGCAGTCCCCCCACGCCAACCTGCCTGCCTGTGGACCCCAACCCAGGCTTCACTCCAGTGAGTGCAGAGAGGGAGGAATGACAGCGTTAGTGTGAAGTTATTGTAGATGTACAGACATCACAGATAGGTTGTTGCATATGCTCACCACGTTTGATCAACACGGTCAGCGTCCCTGCAAGGAGGGGAGAAAGAGCTCAGGAGAAGCCAACCAAAGACAATCGGGCATGGGGAGCAGGGTGGGGAGATATATGGTCCCAGAAGCATGATAACTAGGCAAAGAGGTGGTTCCATTTTCAATCCAGGTTCACCCATGTGGGTGAGCCATGGCATGACTCAGATAAACGTCTTATCCCAAGAACACTGAACATCTGCCAGACAGTTGCCATCCCAGCTGGGGCAAAACACCCCTAGTAACTCACTACTCCAATCCAGAAGGAAAAAGTTAGGAGCCTTAAGGATTGGAAGACTCTTGTCCTTAGCTGTTCCTACTACTCCCCCCCAGCTACAGCTGCTCACCAATGGCACAAGGGAAAACAAGCTTAGAGTCAGGAAGCAGGGAAGGGGAGTAGGAAAATGAAGTTCCCTGCCTATAGGAAGAGAACTGTTTTTGCTCATAGCAGCCATGTTGAATGGGAGGAAATTTTATGCTGGGAATAAGAAATGGTGGTTTCAGTGGTGGCTGTTGCTCTACCAATCTGGGAAACAAAAAAGGCTATCATTTGCGCATTTTAAAATTTAATAGTGATCGTTCTGAATTGGAACAAAGATACCAAATACAGTTCTGCAAACACTAATTTTGGAGGCCCAGAAGATCAGACCCTAGAGGTCTGCTTCAGACACAACACTGCTAGCCAGATGCTCACACCCTTCACTCTGCAGGCTCTGTGGGCCAAACTTTAGCCTCCATACCCAGCCCACCCTACCGCACCCCACAATGGCACCTGCAGTGGTGCTTCCTGCTGGCGAGCCAGAAGGCACTGTCACACGAATAGCAGTGGGCAGCCAGGTGGTCAGGGAGCCAACGGGTCATCTGCAAAACACATGGGACCAGGTTAGTGACAGGAGATGAGCCATACAGCTGGAGCCAGCAGAGCCATGCTGGGGCAGCAAGAGTCACAAGGACCACATCAGCTCCAGTGGCACCAGCCCAGTAGGTTTGATGTCAACAGTACAAGAAAGGCGTCCAAATCGTTTCCCTGGAGGGGACTCCAATCTCCCCTGAGATAAAATGGCAGGCAGCAGCACCCTGGGTCACTGTGAGAGCTGGCAAGGCTCCAGTTCATAAAGGCAAGGAAGAGGGAGAGCAGCTTGCTGAGTCTTCCTGGCTCAGAAATTCTAAGTTTGATGTGGGTTCACAGAAGCTGAGATGCCAAAGGCTCAAGGCTAACCATGCTATGAGGTTCTTCCTTGGCCAGGGCATAGGGCATGGGGCAGGGACAGGGGTGGAGAAGAACCACAAAATGTTAATAGTTGCATACACGGCACTCAGAGCAGGGGCTGAGCCTGTACCTCTGTGTCCTGTTTATCCACCTGTTCCCAGCTGGCTTCAGAGAAAATCTCTGTGCTGCAGCGAGACAAACAGCTCTGATCCAGATTGCTTTCCGAGTCGGGGATTGAAGTCTGTTGGCAAACAAACACAGCTGAACAGAATGAACCTGGTCTCCTCCCAGAAGAAGAAAGGGCTTGGTAAAGGAGGGAACACTGAGGACTCTGGGTGGGCCTGAGTGATAGAGCTGCTGAATCTGCAGATGCATCAGCCATCGAGAACTGGGTTGGACAGGGACAGAAATGGGGCTGGGCTCAGCTGGGAGAGGGACACACAGGTAATGTGCAGTGACTGTATACAGTGACTGTGGAGTGGAAAGATACGCCTTAGGATTCTAGAAAGTAAGCAAGAGAAAAGTGACCAAAATGGAATGGGAACTCTAGAGTGTCAGCTGCTCCAGTGGGCCTGTCAATCTAACCCCACCAGTGAATTAAAGCTGAGTGCTTTGGGCATGCCCTCCTTTCTTGGGAAGTCTCTTTGGGAACATGAAAAACCATCATTAGCATGAAGGAAAAGCCAAGAAGTCACTTTGAATTGAAAGTCATTGGATGTGGCCGCCTTTAATGTACGCTGACCACTTCAGAGCCAGGCTCACACTTACACTTCAGCCTATTGAGTCACACCCGCCCAGAAGCACCTCCTTGAGAACCTCCCCTCTGATATCTCCAATTCTAGCCACCAAGCCCCATCAGTGCTAACTCCTCAACAGTGCTAAAAAACCAAGCCCTTCTCTCTCCATTTTACTGCCAACACCTGCCTCAGGGTGGGTACAAATAGTTGTTTAAGGAGAACTAAAGTAGGTGGCTCATGTCTGTAATCCCAGCACTTGCGACTGAGGCAAAAAGATCACTTGAGGCCAGGAGTCTGAGACCAGCCCGGGCAACACAGTGAGGTGCCCACCTGTGAGTGAGTGAGTGAGTGAGTGAGTGAGTGAGTGAGTGAGAGACAGAGAGAGACAGGAACTACAATTTGATAGGAATGCTTGGCATTGCCCTACAAATGTCATTTTACCCAAGAGTTCAAGCCTTTCAGAAGACATGTGATCCTCTCTCTGAAGAGATGTGATCAACCGTGCAGTGCATGCGAACTCTCTTCCTTTCTTTCTCTAACTACCTAAGAGGACATCTGTGGAAAGCAGGCAAAGCAGAAAAGCAGCGGCAAGCTGCCATTTACACAGCTGAGGCTGATCTCCAGCCTCTCTCCACAGGGCTACTCTGGACCTTCCCAGTCCTTTTAGAAATCTGTGCCAATCACCGTGCAGCACTGAGCACAAAGGGTGCCTGGCCTCAGCGTGCCGTCTCCTCAGGCAGCTATGGAGGAACCACGGCCTACTCACCACTTCATCTGCAAAGTCCCCATTAAAGCGTAGGGAGCTGGTCAGGTACTGGCTCTCCAGGCGACTCTTCAGCTCCTGAACTTGTTTCTTCAAGGTCTCCACTTCCTGCTGGTGGCCTGACTCAATCTGACGCAGGCGCTGTTGGATTGTGTCCGTGTACACAGGCATGCCATCATCGTCCAGGTGGCTGCGGGAAGGCTGGTCGGGGCTACCACCTGCAGACGGCCTTCCAGAGTGGCTGTGCAGCCACTTGTGGTGCAAGTTCCTTGAGTGTAAGTGGGCAGAGCTGCAGCTTGTAGCAGACAGCTGGCGACTGAGTGAGTCCTTGTTCCTACCAGCCTCCCCACTGGTGCAGTGCCCGTTGGGTGCAGGGTACTTCTGGAGGGTGCTAAGCCTTGGGGGCTGCTCTGAGGCCTGGTTTTCAGTCTCTGGGGCACCGTTGCACACAAGCCCCTCTTTACATTCAGCTAAAGGCAAGGCACAAGGGGAACGTGTTGGACTGAGAGTGCTGCCAGGGGAAGTCCTGTGCACCAGAGACCCCACCTGGGGCCTCTCAACCAGGCTCCTCTCTAAAGGTCTGGGCTCCATGGTTTGGGGAAGCATGTCCTTGCTACTGAACCTGCCAGTGTTCACCAGGCAAGGTCTGTGGTGGCCTTGGGGACCACTTTCTGACTTCACCTTATCGTCCATTAACTTGTCCATAGAACTGTCTGGGTTTGGTCCTCTGGTCTCAAATGGGACTTGGGAAGGTACAGAATGTGACTGTGAGGTATCATAGACAGCTTTTTCATCTGCTGGGACTAGAAGGACTTTTCCCTCGTTATCCTCTGCCCTCTCTCCTATTGGAAGCTGCTCCACAGGGAGCTCCTGTGAATTCTCTCCCCCAGGTAGGGCCTGGAGAGAACTGGAGAGAACACTGTGCCCACTCTGCTGTTCAGGAATACCCTGTGAGAAAAGAGACAGGCTTGGGCCTGGATTGCTCTTCAGAGCGGCATCACTCAGTTCTAGGTCTTGGTGAAGTCCCATGGCTGAGCCCTCGGGCGTCTTCCTCCTGCTTTCCTTTGCTAAGAGAGCCTCCTCTTTGACTTCCTGCATCTCAGTGCTCCCCCTGTGGGCAGGCTCCTCCACCCCACTCTCCTCTTTGGTGGCTTCTTGCAAAATGTTCTCCATCTGCCCCTCAGCCACTCCAGCTGCAACAGAGAGCTCAGCGCCCCCCAGCACTCTGGTGGGCTTCCCCAGGCTGTCAGCGGCAAGAGGTTCCTCTCCAGGACCAGCCAGGCTGCTCAGTTCTAGGGAGCGCCGGTGCTCCTGCCACTTCTCATTCAGGCTAGGGTCACTGCTGCGCCGGCTGGGCAGAGGCACTGTGTTGTCGCAGGCTGTGGTCAGATTGTCAAATGATCTAGTCTTTGGTAGCCTAAAAGAGTTTGGGTGAAATGAGAATCTCAGAGACTATTTCAGAGGGAAGTAGGAGACGACAGGTTTTAACGGGCTGTTGTTTCATAATTGGGCCCATTATAGTTATTCATGGAACTGTGGCATCCCTGGAGTGAGGCTCAGACTGCTAGAGCAGCAAAGCTGAGTTCTCCTCCTGGTCTACACATTTTCTCACACCACCCTCACCCCATCCCCCATACATACCAATAAGCTAACAGCAAATGCCATTTTTAAAAAGATTCTTCATGATGCTGCTGTGTTTCTCAGCTGGTGGCGAAGTAGCATTGTTGATTTTTTGATAATATTTTAAATGTATTATCAATCTGAATTTAATAAAGCTATTTCACAAGTGGCAAAGCCAAACTCTCTATCATCTGACTGCATTTGCCTTTCAACCTCAGATGACTAATCATGGCAAGAAGCAGGAGCACAGAACAGAGAGTGAAACAAAAACCAGGGGGTCACGGAGAACCCAGAGGATTTGTTCCATAATTGAGAAACTGCTCAGTGGATGCAAAAGGAAGGAAGGAACAATAAGGCCCAACTCACTTCCAGAAACAAGGCTCTTAACAAGCGTCATAGCCCAGAAATCGTTATAACTTCCCTGAAAAAACTGCAGAGATCTAAGAAAGATGTTGTAGAGCTAGACAATGGCATGATCTCTGGCCATTCCTGGGCATATCCCAACATAGGAATATACCCAAACAGGACGTCAGGCCTGTGGCATGACCCCTGGGCTCACCGGCTCAGAGGGGGATCATCAGGGCTGGTGCCTGGGGCTGGGTATGGTGCACAGCTGTCGTCCACGGGGGTGGATGGGGATGGGCAAGGCAGGTAGACGGCACTCCACAGCATCAGGTTACGCACATGGCACACAGGGTACAGCACCTGAGGAGAGAGGGGAATACACAGGTTTAAACATGTCCCAGTAAGTCTTCTAGAAATGTCTAGAAATGGGGGTCAAGAATGAGCACCCAGCTAGAACACCCAACAGGGCTAGCAGGGTCTCCACAAAGAGGCAGCATCTGTTGATACAGGTCTATTTTTTCAGAAGACCAATAAAGGACTAGAGAGTATACATGGCAACATTTTTCACCTAAGAGCCCCTTGTGGGCATGAATATCTAAAGGATTTTTCAAGGATTCCTTTTCTCATTAACTATTTCTCAGGTCACCTTTATTGAATGAATGACTTTCATCAGCTTGACTTGTTGCTTTTACTGCATAAGAAAGCAAGTCACTTTGTTAGACAGTGATTGTCTGTTCCTCTGATACAAAAGCTTGGCTTCAGTAGACACTGTCAAACCTGTTTTGTAGGATCATTTTAAATTAATCATGTGAAAAGGAGGAAATTTTCTTCCTGTCCTGTTATATTTCCCCAGCAGGCACAGGGAAGGAGAGAGAGAAGCAGTTAGTTTGTATTTTTTTTTTTTTGACTACTTAAATGTAATGAGAAGCATACTAATAGTCCAGCAAGGCAATATAACCTCTAATTAGCCTCCTTTTGACGTCGTTAGGATCTAAGGTACATTCTGACAAAAGGAACATTATCAAGTCTTGACACACAGATGTACGTGCCTCCTTTTCTCTGCTTCACAGAAGGTTTCTTTGGGGGAAAAAGTCTTAAAGGGCTTGCCAGATTTCCATGTGAGCAGAGACTCACAAAAACACACATGCCATTGCCCATGTCATACACAGTTTCCTGCTCTGACACACAAGCTGCAGTGAGTATCATTGCCTGCTGACAAAGGGAGGGTACTACAGGCCTGGAGGCAGAGGAAGCAACTTAACTGCCTCTTCCACCCATTAGACAGAACATGCCAGAAATAAGCCCTGGAGGTGGTGCCAGAAAAGATTCAGGTTTAGGGTGGCAAAGTAGAGATGTATTTTAAACCAAACCACCCTGAGCAGAGAATGGTCGGAAGGTCAAAGCACCATCAGGAAGCAGGCCTTTCTCAAGACAGAATGGTAGAGAAAAAATGGCACCAACCCACCCGGAGACAGCAGAGATGCCTTCACAAACACAGCCACTACTCAGAAAGGCTCCCATATGTCCCCCACCCCCAAATTCCTTCCGATCATGCGGGAAAGGCTAATGGATACGCACGGCTTCTGACTGAGAGGAGTACAGTAGGTTTCTGAAAGCCTTATTGCCTGCCCGAAGAAGCGACCACACAGAACATGTCCGTTCCTGAGTATGCTTTTCCCCTCTCTCCTTGGCGTTGTTGCACAGGAATGTTCCAAAGAGGCAGGAATAGGTATGCTGCACCAGTTTCACCTATGGGAGTTCAATCAGGCAAAAATTAAGCAATAGGCCATGCATTTTCTGAGAGAAAGTCAGCACAGCTGAGTCACCCTATTCTGACATCTCTGACAGCACTTCAGCTCACCATGTCACATTGGGGGAGCCCAATAAGCCACTCAACAGCCTCCTCTCTTCACACCACCAATTCCAGGGCCTGACCCCAACCACCATCCAAAGACAGACTGTTGGCAACCCCACTCTTCTTAGCTTCCCTGATAAACAGTCTGAGATTCTGAGTTAACAGTCACTCTCAAGTGACAAAGCATATGAACTTAGTATAGGAGCAGGTCTGGGTACAACTCATGTCTGAGCTGAGAACACACTTGTAAAACTACTTGTCCATTCAACAAATCATTATCGAGCATTTCACATGCCCCAGACATGACCATGAGTGCTGGCTATGCAGCAATCATTGGCCGGCGCTTCTGCCTTGATGGAGCCTGCTCTAGGGTAACCAGTGCGATGGCAGACAACAAGGCAGGGTGAAAGGAAGAGGGCAGGTGTGGGGCAGTATGGGAAGGCCTCACCGGCTGAGACCTGATGGAAGTGAGAGCAGGTATAGGGGCCTCTGGGGGGAAAGTGCTCCAGGAAGAGGCAACCGCACGCACACATGCTTGTGATTCTGAGTAACAGCAAGGAGGCCAGTGTAACTAAAGGAGATCGCACAAGGTGGGAAATGAGCCTAGACAGGTAACTCTAGGAGGACCCTGTAGGCCATTTTAAGGACTTTGGCTCTTACTCTGTGTGAAATGTAAAGTCACTAGGGGTTTTTGAGCAGAGGAATGACACTGTCTGTCTTATGTTTTAGAAGGGACTCTGTGCTGGGTTGACTCTCTGGAATTAGGGCAGGAGATGATGGTGGCTTAGACCAGTGTGGCATCAGTAGAGGTGGTAATAAGTAATCAGGTTTTAGATATATTTTGAAATCAGAGCTGCACAAATCTGATAGACTGAATGTGGAATATAAAAAGAGATGAGGACAGCATAAAGGTTTATTGCCCTAAATGAACAGAAGGATGCAGTTGCCATATGGTGAAATGGAAAACTTCTGGAAGATCAGGTTAAGGGAGATACAGAAATCAAGAATAAAGTTTTGAACCTATTAAGTTTGAAATACCATTAAGACATCCAAATGGAGGCACTGAGTAGTCACATAGTTGGATATGTGAGTTTGCAGTTAAGTGGAGAGGTCTGAGCTGAAGGTGTATAAATGTAGGACTCATCAGCATATAGATGGCAATTAAAGCCACTAGACTGGATGAGAACTTTATAGAGAGGAAGCATAGATGAGAAGCAGCCTGGAGGCTGAGCTGTGGGGCATTCCAACATTCAGAACTGGGGAGATTAGCATGAATCAGCAAAAAAAGACAGAAAGGATTAGCCAGCGAGGTAAGAGGAGACTAAGAGCAAGAAAGTGCTACAAAGGTAACTGAAGGAAGCAATTCAAGAAAGAATCGGTTAAACTATGCCATATAGTAATGATAGATCAAGATGAAGACTGAGAACTGATCGCTGGATTAGCAACATGAAGGTCACTGGTCACCTTAACAAGAACAGCTTTGATAAAGTGGTGGGGTGAATGCCTGATTGGAGTGGGTTTAAGAGAGAATGGAAAGAGAGGAGTTTGAGATAGCAAGGGGTAAAAGACTTGAGGAGCTCTGTTCTTAAGGGGAACAGAGAAATGGGATGATATCTAGACGGGAATTCTGGACCAAAAAAGGGTTTGATAAGATGAGAGACACTACACCACGTATGTATGCTGACGGTCGCAGTCTGAGAGGGAGGGAGGCATGCTGATGCGGAAGGCAGAGAGAAGAAATACTGGAGCCAGTCAGTGGAACACATGAGAAACGATGGGAGCTGATGTACTGGCAGACAAAGGGGCTACAAAAGGCAAGGATAGGGTGCAACCTGTCAAAGAAGAGGGGGCAGAGAGCATGGGACAGAAGTAGCGGGTTTGGTAGATGGATTGGAGGGAGAGTGGCATATTCTGATTGCTTCTATTTCTAACTGCTGTCTAGGTTTTCTATCATCCCTTTTAGAAGCTAAGCTTAAAAGAACTCAAGGACTTTATATAACCTACTATACCTGGATTCACTGAGTAAACAAATGCCTATTTACTGGTTTTTTTCTTTAATAAAAATGGGAGGAAAAAAATCACCCCTCAGTCGGGCGTGGTGGCTGACACCTGTGATCCTAGCACTCTGGGAGGCCGAAGTGGGAGGATCCCTCGAGGACAGGTGTTCGAGACCAGCCTGAGCAAGAGTGAGACCCCATCTCTACTAAAAAATCGAAAGAAATCAGCCGGACAACTAAAAACATATTGAAAAAATTAGCCAGGCATGGTGGCACATGCCTGTAGTCCCAGCTACTTGGGAGGCTGAGGCAGAAGGATTGCTTGAGAGCCCAGGAGTTTGAGGTTGCTGTGAGCTGGGCTGACTCCACGGCACTCTAGCCCGGGCAACAGAGCCACACTCTGTCTCATAAAAAAAAAAAAAAAAAAATTCCCCCCTCCATTAAACTCTAAAAAAAAAAGGCTGCATAGTTTCATGTGAAAACTGGCCCACTAACATTTGTATTGACACCCCCTCAAACTGAGACACTCTTCAAAATGAAGAATCACAAACCCAAACTCACAAGGAATGCTTCATTGAACTCAAAAGAGCAAGGAAATTGCCTCTGAAGCTGATGAACACAGTCAAGCCACTGCAGAAACACTGGGCAACGCTCATTCAGGTCATCCGAGTTCTCCCCATGACCACACCGGTCAGCAAATTTATGGCCAAAATCCAGCCACTCCATCTCCACGAGGACCTGGAAACCCTGCAGGGAAGCACCCAGGAAAGACCATGTGTGCTGGACTATCCAGACTGTGACAGTCCCGAGCCTGGTGTCACAGACAGTGATCCCCTTTAACAATCTCCCAGTAAGCCCATCCAGCTCAGCTCCTAGGCCAAAGGCTCTATATCCCTGATGGGACACACGCTTAGGGAAATTTCCCAATTCCCTCAACTCCATTCCATAATCACTGAAAGGGTACTAACTATGCATTTATCTAAGCCTTTCTTGAGTCTGTTTGTATCTTTAGCCTCTTTCATTCACTATATAAAAGCCACACTTTTTTTTCTAAATTTCTTTTATTTTTATATTTCTGCCTTTGGTGTTATATTTACAAAGTCAAGTTTGTAAAATTCTTCCCTATGCCAGATTTTTTACAAACATTCACATATATTTTAGGGTACTTTATGGTTTTTCTTACATCTTTAACCCAACAGACGGTTATTTCAGAGTAGGGCTCCTTCTCCACAGAACACTCTGTGGTAACATCTAGATCTACTATCATAATAAGCATGCCAAGATCCTTTTACAGAAGCCCCATTTTCCTGGGGTAGCCAAAACTTGTCAAAGTAGATAGGCTGCAAAAGAAATTATGTCTACATTGTCAATACCTTGTTACCCACAATCTGCCCCATTTTACAAGGCACAAGAACTGTGGTAGGTACCATCACAATTTAGCTCAAGGTAAAGGAACAATTATTAAAAACAAAGAAATTTTATTTTCTTTAGACCTGATCATAAAACCCTCAGGTTTCCCGCACTCATCCCCTCCCCTTTGGACACACTGACCTCTATGGTTCGGTAGTAAGGGTCCAGCAAGAGCTTAGCCAAGGCCACAATCTGAGGGGTACGGTCCCAGCCATCTGAACAGTGCACTAGCACTGGTCGCTGATCACGATCCACAGCATGCACTACCAGAAGTGCTGATTTTAGAAGCACAGACAAGTGATGGAGCCATTTAGTGCTTTCAAGAGCTGAGAGCCAACTAAAAAAAAGAGGAGATAAGGAAATACTGATTTTTGACTTATTGCATTATGCCCAATGCCTGTCAAATTAAAAAACAATTCCTAAAGATTTTTCTCTCCAAATATAACACAGGCAAAACAAACAGAAAACCTCTTTGTGTTTATAAAGCATATCCAAGGATGAGACCCAAGCCCTATTATATAATAGAGGAGAGCCTTAGAAATAGACTGTGTATGCCAGGCACAATGGCACACACCCGTAATCCCAGCACTTTGGGAGGCTGAAGCAGGAGGATCACTTGAGGCCAGGAGTTTGAGACCAGCCTGGACAACATAGTGAGACCTCATTTCTACCAAAAAAAAAAAAAAATCTTAAAAATTAGCTGGGTGCGGTGGCATGTGCCTGTAGTTGTAGCTACTTGGGAGGCTGAGGCAGGAGGATCACTTGAGTTCAGGATTTCAAAGTTACCGTGATCTATGATTATGCCACTGCACTCCAGACTCTAGCCAGAGCAAGACCCGTCTCTTTAAGAAAAGAAACAGACACTGATTAATAGGACCACCTTTTGTTCCAAAATCTATATGGATAATTTCTCAGAGAAAATATTTAATATTTTTCAGTCCATGATAAGTATGCACAGTATAAAAAAACAGCTCTTTCTGGAATCTCCTCCTGAAGGAAATGTAGCCACTTCTGAGATGTAAAACAGAAAATATTTGTATTTAACAATCAGCAACTCTGCCCAAAAAATTTTCAAAAAACTAAACTCAAATATATTTGTCTATAATAGGATATAAGCTGGATGTCATATGCAAAAATGGTACAGACAATATTGCCTTACCCAGACCCTAACACTTACCACTGTTCAAGTCTTGAATGTTTATTGACTAAAACTGGATGGGCCCAACCTAACGATTTAGACTTATGCAAATTAGCACACTAATGGCCACACCGTATTGCCGGGCTTAACACAGACTGGATTCAGCAGGGATCTAGAGGAATCTTTTTATGAAATGCCTTCAGCAGTATCAGGTAGCAAGAACTGCCCCTTGGGAATAATCACAAGCAGACCACACTTGTCTTTTTAACTGTGTAGACATTTTGTTTCTTGTGCTTTTCCCCACCCCTCCCAATGCCCAAGAAAGATTTCAGATTTTTTCCAAATGACACCAGATTTGTAGTTAAGACCACAATCCAGCCCTTCAAACACTGAATATCAGTAAGCAATAAATACTTCTGTCAGGGACTCTGAGAAGGTTATAAAGACCTACTAAACCTTAGAGAATGAGTATGAATTTTGGGAATAATCTAAGGAGGGGGTCTTGCCAGGCAAACAGACAAGAGAATGTCATGCATAAGCACTGGTTTCATATAGATTAGTTAGGTCTACCAACCAGACCGTGACTCCTCGCACAGCTAACACTGTGTCTCAGTCACAAATGTACCCCCAGAACAGTGCCTAGCATACAGTAAGGAGGCCTACTGTTTAACGAATTCTAAGTCTGTGGTGGGTTAAAATCTAATCTCAAGGCTTTCTACCTCCTAGTAGGTACCTGAAAAACATTTTCTTTCCCTGATTATTTATTCTCATTCCTCACATCTCAAAAGAAACTAAAAGATAAAGCTTAAGGGAGCCCTGGAGAAAAAATAAACAAGAGAACCAGTGTGAGGTTCTCCTGAATCTAACTAACTATTCAATACCAGTTGGTGTGGTCCATGCCTAACGGAGAAGCTGCACTCCAAAATCTGCCAGCCAAGGAGGTACTGCTAAGAGACCCCAAACTCCCTTGTCCTCATGGCAAACTGAAGTAGAAGCATACTATCCCTCACCCTCCACAGCCCCAAACATGGGCCTGGGGCTTCATAGCTGTTCTATCACTGCCACAGCTGCTTTTAACTTACAATGAAGACTTTAATACCACATTATGATTGCTGCCAAATACATAAGAGCATTACCTCCTTCTTTACTGCCCCCATACTGATATGAACCAGGTTAGCGCTATTATAATTACACCTTTTTGACTGTGAGTTTCAAAAACAGCTTTTTAAGAAAGAATTTTACTACATGGAAGGTATCAGCAATCATGTAGTATTGATTATACCCTTTTCATTTTACAGACAAGAAAAATTAGACCCACAGTAATTAAACCACTTGGCCAAGGCCACACAGTTCATGGCAGATCTCCTGGATCCTCAGCCAGGCTCCTTCTACAGCCCACCTTAGGGGAAAGAGTGCTGCTAGGTGGGTCCTAGAACTGCGTAGCAGATGTAAATGGCTAATCCCCAAAGGAAAGCAGCAAGCTCATTTCTTTAGTGAGGCTTTCCCCAAAGGACACCACTTTACCCTCTGGGCTGACTGCGACTATGATGAATTTAATCATTTGCTACTGGGAATCAGTACAAGTGGTTCAGGCAGCATCTGATTTGATAAATCAAATAAAGACTGCAGCAAAACTTGATCATGAGATTTACTGAACAGGACCCAGGGAAACAACTATGGGCCCCAGCACAAACACCAGAAAAAAAGAAAATTCTGTCTTCTCTGGCACCATATCTCTAGCTTCCTGAAATAGTAAAAGAGGGGCTTTTAAATATTTATTTGTCAATATTTATTTTACAGAACATTCCACCTAATTTATGTTGTATTTAAACAGTACCCTTGGAGGAGGTGTTATTTCACCTTCCTCACTGCAAATGCCAGCCATTCATTTTTAATAAGCAATAAAAATCATGATAATGTTTTGAGTAAATAAGAGAGACTAATTTAGACATTGGGAGATGTAAAAGGAACTGATCTAATAACAAGTTTAACCCTTTTAGAACATGATGAATTAATTCTCACTCTTCATGGTAAAACATGTCAGTTCATAGCAGGTTAAGTGTCACTACAGGACATCAGAAATCAAAGAATTAAATTACTCTGGGCCAAAAGCAATGTAGAAGGGAAGGGAGAGGTCCCTGAAACACAAGAAGGCAACGCTTCTGTTTTAAGGGCTGAGATTTGTTCTGTGCTACACATTTTAAAATCTTTCAAAGGGCTTGATTGTCTCCCAGCTTTTCCGCTACGCTGTCATGCTTCTGACCCAGGAAGGAGACACTCACAGAGACTGAAAGTATAACTGATGTTTACCAAGAAACAGAAGGAAAGCCAACTCCAAACTCATTTTTTTAAAGAGCGGTAAAAAAATGAAAGCCAAGGTCTTACTTTCCTGGATCTGGCATCTGAGTGCACAGCAACCGCAGAGACTGAAAACTCCTCCGAATAGAATGAATATTTGCCATCCCCATAAACACAACTTCACAGTTCGGGTAATACTCTGGAAAGAACAACAATAAAGAGAACACAAATAAAAAATATGTTGAATTAAAGCCCACGTGGCCAAATTTAAAAGCAGCAAACTGGCTATAAAACAAACCCATTGCAGCTGCTGTCTAATGAAACTGCAATGCTTTGATGCTTGACTATTTATTAGCCCAGTGCTTTATTATAAGAGGAAAATGGTGCTTTTGAATTTTAGCTGTCTTTTTGAAAAGGGTGAAAAAGGAAGGTCAGATTTGTGAAGAAGACATTGACATAAAAACTCATTTTTAAAAGAAAGACCTATAAACTTCTATCTTACCCAGGTTTACCTCTTGGGCCTCATCTAACCTGTGGCTCTCTCTTCGAAAAGAACCCAGCAGAACAAGGCCTTTGTGCATTCAAATTTCACCTTGGTATAGATGCTTTTCAATTTCCAACTTAGATCACATCTAAATAAGAAACTTGGTGCCTCTGCCTACAACGTCAGCACACAGCCGGCACGGTGGTGAGGGGAGAGGGTCCTCTCCTAGGAGAAAGCCAGCACTGCAACAGTAGGAGTGTTCCAGGTCAGGACAGAGGCACCTTACTGGAATTCGGTATTTACTGCTTCAATTTCCACCTCGGGTTTCCTGAGTAGAGGCCCTCAGTGAGGAGTTTGCTAGAAGGCCAGTGATGAGGCATACCCTTTGGTCAAAGGCAACCAAAAGCTTTTAGAAGGGTGAAAAATCAAGCCCACTAAAGCAGCAGCTTCCAAACATGAACAGCCTTATTATGGAGGATCTGCTTTCCTTATCATGTACTGGTTGGCACTGGGAAGGAAGATTATGTGGCTTCATTGCACCTCTTCTTCCATTTCTCCTCAGAGAAGAACATACAGTGGTAAGAATCCAAAAAGAAGCTCTGGCTCTTTTAAGACAGGATAAGGAATATGATTTACCACGCACTTCAAATTGAGAACTAAGTTTCAGTTGGGCATGGGCTAGAGTAGACTCTTAAGGAAAGAGCATGGGGGACAAAGCACCATACACCTCACCTGGGCATTCACAGCCGCCTCCTTTGGCTCGGTTTGCCACAGCTGCTGCATAGGAGCGTGCATCCAAGATCAAAAGCTTCTGCGGTTGAATGGCTAAATTCTCTGCTCCTGAAGTATTTGACAAAGAAGAATCTAGGGACATGGGGGGGGGGTGTGACTAAATGAACCAATTTCTCCCAGAACTGTGCAAAATGAGAACCACAGTACATATTATGATACAAAAAAAAAAAAAAAGCTCTATAAAATGAAACTCCCTACCCCGAACCCTTGATACAAAGGACTTCTTCCATGACTTTATATTCTATCTTGCCTTCTTACAAAGGTTGATGGGGATTTATTCTCAAAAACCAACTCCCAGAGCACACGTGGTATCCACACAGCTCAATCTTCTGTACTTCATTTCTATACCTATATTCTTTTCATAAAACCCAATATTGCCCCCCATGGTCTGGAGACACTGCAAGTTCCCTATCACATAAATATTCCAATTTTTGTCATGATGGCAAGAAAGACAACACTCCAGTCTCTTAAACCAACTTTGAAACAAAGGGTCTTTCTGGTCTTTGCCAAGACCCATGACTCCTCAAACAATCCCATCAAGTGAAGCATCATACTCTCGCTTCTATAAAATTAACCCTATGTCTTCTAAGGAAAAGGCCATTTCAAGAGAAGGTTCTCAGATGCTATAAAAGGGCATTTCAAGAAAAGGTTCTCAGACGCTATAAAAATTGCCGCCATGGGTTCAGGGAGCACCTTACCAAACTCCACATCAGAAAGGTCTCCCCCATTGGGAAAGTCTCGAGAACTGTTCCTAGTTGACAGCTTGCTGCCACTTGATCGGGAGTCAGAGGCACAAGCTTTGGCTACTGACTGCACCAGGTGCTCATCATCTGCATTTCGCCAGCCCCACCAGCTAACCTCCGGCTGTCCACAGCGGGCAATGACAGCTCCATTGCTCTGGTGCCTGTGTGGGGAACAAGAGACAACAACTGTACCCATCCCAGGGGTCCCCACTCAGATGCTCTGTACTCACATAAGAAGTGGATTTTAAGTGCCTTAATGAATAGCCTGTCTCTAGGTAAGTGCTGGGTTAGCTTCAAGTCCTCCCCATATTAAAAAAGGGCAGAGGTCTTACGCATCAACAAGAACAAAACCTACGCATATCTTTCTCAATTATCAGAGATTTTTGTAAAGTTACCGACAAAATGACTGTGTACTCTTAGAAAAAAATAAACATTCATAACTAAAATGTTTGGATCTTTACTTTTTGAAAAATAAGGTAAAAAATAATCTACAAATACTACACTAATTCTACTACCCAATATTGAAGGATTTCTCTCTCCTATGAAGCACTAAACCTGAATGTCCTGACAGAATAGGTGCCAAGAGAGAAAAATGTGTTGCCTCATTGACTTCTGAGGGTCCACTGCTGCAACTGTGTACTCACAGCTGGCCTGGGTATTCTTTTCAAAACAAGATCCCACCTTTGGGATTGAAACACTTACCTGGCCCACAATGAATTGCTTTATAAAATCTCCCAAGATTTCATGAGTCACAAACTGCTTTTGTTACAGGCAGATAGCTCAATGAGCCAGCTATCCTTCCTCAGGCTCTCAGAAGGAACAGCACCAACCTCAGTAAACCATACTCTGGACAGGTTCTTTTTCAAGCAGACAGACCAGAAATTGTACTCACAGTATACTTTAAGATGCTATTAAAACCCAGGCTTTTCCTAATTAGGCAAACTTTAGCAATTAAAATGTTAGAAAAATTGTATTATTTGACAATAAAAACCAATAAAGTTCTGATACATACTACAACATCAGTGAAGCTTGAATATTTACACTAATGGAAAGAAGCCAGACACAAAAGACCACACACTATATGATTCCATTTATATGAAGTGTCCAGAATGGGCAAATCTATGGAACAGAAAGTAGATTACTGGTTACCCAGGGCTAAGGTGGCTGGGGAGGGAGTGAGGACTGCTAATGGGTATAGGGTTTCTTCTTCAGATGATGAAAATGTACTAAAATTGACTGTGGTGATGGTTGCACAATTTGGAATATAGTAAGTTACTAAGCTGTACACTTTAAAGGGGTGAACTGTATGTGGCATATCTCAGTAAAGTTTTTTCTTTAATAAAAGTAATCAGTTCGCTGTAAAAATAAATCATCAGAATCAAAAGCTGGTAAGCAAAAAATTTAAATATCCCTCAATCACATTCAGAGGAAACTCTCCATGTCTTACTTTCCTTTAAAAATTGTTTCCAAACACATATATGCATACAAACCCATATATATAGCATAGATGCAATTAAATAAAACATACCACTGAATCTACTTGTCTTCTTCAGGGAACAATATGAGATTTTTGTTTTTAATCCTAAAGCTCATGAGCCATAAATTAAATTTGGCAATAATCAAATTCCACTGAAACTACCCACCAGTGTGCTTGTAGTTTTAAAATCCTCCCTCACTGGGAGACAAGCAGCTAAAAGTACTTGTATATTGCCAACATGCTCAACTGACTCACACGTTGAATGGAGCCAAACTAGAAGAAAACCTCCCTGATTCTTAAAATGACCCCTAGTAAATAACAGGCACTGGGTAACTGCTGAGCTGAATGACTCCAAACCTTCACAGAAGAGGCTGGTGGGAGGCAGAGTGAGGAGACGAAGAGAGAATTGGTCCTGGTTTGACATTTCGCAGTTTCCCAAGCCAATAAAATCTTTTTTTCTGCTTTAAAAAAAAAAAAAAAAAAAAAAAAAGACTGGTGGGGGCCTTTCCTAAGCATTCTCTTCCTCTGCAATGCTTCCCAGCAGTGCCCAAGAGGAGCAGTAGATGGCACTCTTTAGCCTGGGTCTTGGGTTTTAAGGGCCACTGACATTATAATAGATTTCTACTAAGCTATTGTAATTAGCAGTTATGTTTTCTGCAGTCCTCTAAAATGCTTTAGAATGAACGAAAGAGAACTCAAACACTACAGTTAAAAATCACTGAAGAAAAGCATTTCTATCACTTTAACAAATAGAACCAGGAAAAGTATAAAAATTAAGATGTCCAATAGATAACCCCCCCCACTAAAACAATGAATGCTTCAATTTTACATAGAAACATAATTGTTTTAACTATCCCTAATTTAGAGTCAGGCAGGCTTCCTAAATGACTGGGAATTTCTAATAATCACCACATGCATAAAGGGGAGCTGTGAATTGCACTACAGATGGGTGCCCTTTGCACCATCTTGCTGTGTTAGAGCAATCTCTGCCTTCAATAATAAATCCAATTAAGTGCTCTCTTGTCACAGCAGGAGAAAGCCCTAATCAGGCACTGGTTCAATGTGGTGTTGTCAAGTAAGTGCGGCTGGCAATCTCAGGAATCATTACTGCAGCCTACAGAAAACTAAACTCAGTAAATGTAAGTCAGATTCAAAGCATCCTGCCACCCAGGCTGGCAAAGCAGATGAGTGGTAGTGTCCCAAACATTCTTCAACATACCCCTTACAAAACTCCCAAATAATAAAGCAACCCAGTTTGGAGCTCAGAGATACAAGACACATGCTCTGAGACAGACACCAGGTTCCAGGATGCCTGTCTGATTTTACATGGACTACACCAAGAACTTTCATTGTAATCTTTTGAAAGCAGATTTTCTCTAAAAAACTGCAAATAAAAATTTTCGTTTATATATTTTCTAGGGTCTATAGAAAGGGGAAAAAATCCTCATGCCCTCTAGAATAAATTTCAGAAGGGGGAGAAAGGCTTCCCATTTTTATTATACTCTTAAGAAGTTTTTCTTCAACTAGCACTCTTAGGCTTCTGTGCCAAAGGAGAGAATTCACCTAAAGCCTCTCGCTCTCCAAAAATGAGAGTACTCCTCCCTTGAGAGTACACAGATGCCAGGGCTGCTGACCTAACACAGCTGTTGGCCAGAGCAGCAACTGGCTGCTTTCCCCATTCTTGTTGGGCTGATCAATGACAAGACTCATAAATCCCTTCAGCTTTCACTACTCTGTAATATCTGCATCATCCTTATCATTTGAGTGATAAGTAAATCTAGTGACCTACTTTTCTAGGGGTTTCTGAAAACAGGAGTAATGAAAGTTGAGATTGAAAACTTAATGGGTTCCCCTGGGCCAAAGCAAGTACCTTTCCATCTCTCTATTCAGGGAAAGCATCAGAATTTGCCTTCAGTGGACTAAATGAACAAGCTGGTTACCTCCATGAGAATTCCACAAGGAGAAAAATCCCTTCCTACAACCACAATATTTCAGAAGAATGCCTCCTGGCACAAAAGACTTATTTCTAACTCAGCCACTGCATTGGCCCAACTCAGGGAGAGTCAAAAAAGTCTGCAAATTAAGAAAATGGAATGGCGAATATAAGCGTGACAAGATAACATCGGAAACATTTCCAGGAGGAGGAATGACTTCTGAAAAATTTAACACAATCCTGTGAGAGCTGAGATATTCACAGAATTATAAAAAGCAGCAAACAGGGATATGACCTACTCCCAATGTTGCTAAGAGAAGCCCAGTGTTTACAGGCTGTCATTCAGATGTCATAGCATATCAGCAAATTAAAAAACAAGTGTTCCCATTTTATTCATTAAGAATAGACTAAGGTCAGTTAGGGAACTAACTAAAGGTGCCACCGCAAGGAGTATCAGAATAGACTTGAACTCATGTCTGTGACTCCAAAATCTGAGCTTCATCACCACGCCACTGTTCCCATCTAGAACTTGCATCCCTTGGCTCTCATGCCTCTGATCTCTGACATCTTCTATCCAGTCAAGCCCCAGCCTTCTTTTCTAAATATTTTCTCTCAAAACCAAGTTCTTCCTTGCATCAAAGTTTCAACCACAAAGACAATCACAGATGACTCAACTCTATACTCCCAATTCTCACTTTCTAGGACTCATCTCTCTGAACCCAAAAGCCCTCCTAACATCTGAAGCTAAATGCAGTAACAGATTATCTTCTCACAAAATGTAAGAAGCATGTTGAAACAGCAAGTCCAGCTAACTTTTACTAAAATGTTCTTATCTGTGTCAATTGAACCACCAGCTAGTGTTCTGGGTACAGTGAGGACCAGTGTGTCGCTGGAGGAGCAGGTTTAGCAATAAGAAATAGAGACCTGCCTGGAAATTCTCTGAACCCTCCCTTCCCAGGTTAGCAGCAGCAGAGGCGGCAGACCACATACAGTAGGCAATAGCACCAGTCCAAGCTAGGGCTGGTCCAGCGTACTTACCTGTAGATAACAGCAGGGATGCGCTTCCAAGACCTGAAGCTTGCTACACTTTCTAGTTCTTTGTCAGTGATCCAGGCAGGGACTATGAGCTCTTGAGGGTAGCTTCCACATAACCTAACAGGGAAGATGAGAAAGGGGGGGGGAGGGGAGAAGAGAAGAGAGGGAGAGGAGGGAGATATACCAGGTAAGCCAGCATAAGGATGTTGATTATGCTACCAAAGAGCTAGTTAAAGGCAATGAGGAGCATTACTTGAATTTTGGTCCATCAACAGAACGGGTTGCTTTAAGTGTTTATTTATGT
This sequence comes from Lepilemur ruficaudatus, assembly GCA_963574885.1. Taxonomy (NCBI): domain Eukaryota; kingdom Metazoa; phylum Chordata; class Mammalia; order Primates; family Lepilemuridae; genus Lepilemur; species Lepilemur ruficaudatus. The sequence continues at coordinate 30,073 of CAUYRT010038549.1, forward strand.
ATATATTAAGGGATACTATCTTGGATTCCACTTGATGCTGCCTTTCGGGAACGTGGCAATCTTAACTATCAATGGAAAAAAAGGAGCTGGCGTGGGCACAGTCTCTTTGTTCTCCATTATAACTCTGTCATAACAAAGATACAGGTCATTTCTAACTCCACAAGTGCCCTTTCCAATTACAAAACTGAGAGTCTGCATCACCTCTACCACACCCTCAGTCTTACAGGCTTTTCTGAGAGGGAAACATGAAGAAGGACGAACATCCACAATTTTAAGTTTCCAAAGACCTCACAGAATTAACTAATTTATTCTTTGATTTAAACCAAACAGTGTGTCCTACTTATAGGTAACAAGTGTAGCCATGGGTATGTGGAACCAATACCAAATGCCAGCCTACTTGTTGCATACACAAACAGCTATTGCGCCAGGTTAGTAATGTGACTATGCTATTAATCATAATTTCTATAAAGTATACTTCAGAACAAACTATACCCAGGGGAAAAAAGCTCTTTTTTCATTAGGGAAGATAGATGCTAGCTGCATGCTAATCAAGCTGGTGTCCTGGGAAGCACTACTTCTGATAGGTTTATACTTATAGGACAATGTTTCTTTATGGGTAACCAAATTTTCCTTTTCAATACTGAAGGCAATAAAGCCTTTAATCCAAATCCCAAAACACACAAACTATCCCGTACCTACCTCTGCTTTAGCTTGTGCTATGCACTAGGGGAAGAGGCAGAAAAACACAAACTGGCTTAGGAGTTGGGGATTTTGATTATTTTTTCACTAAATCTCTCTCCCTATTCTCAATTTCCAGACAATAAAGTATGGGTAATTTAAAAGCCACTGAACAAGAAGAATGGCTATGACCAAGAGTAGCTACACAGACTTCCTAACACCTAACCCACAAACTTCTAAAAATAACCTGGGACGGAGTGATCACAGCTAATCCTCTCACTGTGAGTCCCATTTCTTTTGTTTTATACTCTCATTCTTCCTTTGTAGTATGAAGAACTTTTAACACCCTGAAGACTGCTTTTGAGGTGGAACTAATAAACTCAAAGAGACAAAGTTAATTTTTAAAACTCATATTAGGGATTTTTTTTCCCCAATAAGCTTGGTTTAATTTACAGTTTTCAGATTCAATTTTCTGAACATTAAGTTCATCGTCCTATAGGTACTCTACTACCCTTGCCACTCTATAAGCACTAGCTGCTCTCTTGTGGATAAACAGTTTCCAGTGTAGTTACGCTGATGGGTTACACTCAGGAAAGCCTATGGCAGCCTCAGGCTCTCTGAGGCCCCTCCCTCCTCCTGTCTCCACTCTCCTTCTCTGCTTTGATTTGTAACTGAGAATAGGCAAAGGTAAGACAAGTTTGTAGCTACTGACTTCCTCACAACACCCTGGATTCTTAAACCCTAGGTCAAGGCTCATGTTAAAAGCTGTATATAATAATTAGCTGTAGCTTTTCAAATGAAAAATGAAAACACTCTGATGCCTGGCCACAAACAGACCAGAAAAATGGTATGGTAATCTAAGGCAGCTCAAAGGACCACAAGAATGATTGGTGCTGCAGGGAAACTTAGGAGAAGGATTTATTAATTTAAATCTCCTAGACAACTTTCTTTTGTTTTATAAAAACTTGGATCACAGACATCACAATAGTTAACTGTCCTTCCCCATCCAAAGCATTTAAATGTTTTAAGGAAACAGATAAAGGTTAAATATTTAATAGTGATTACATTAACATTTAATGGTTAAATGATCATAGCTGTGAAGTTGGTTTTAGATCAACATATTAAAGAACAGAGTAAATACAGGTTGAGCATCTCTGATCCCAAACTTTAGAATGCTCCAAAATCTGAAACTGAGTGCTGACATAATGCCACAAATGGAAAATCCTACACCTGACCTCATGTGGTGAGTCACAGTCAAACCTTCGTTTCATGCACGAAATTATTTAAAACATTATATAAAATTATCTTCAGGCTATTAAGGTGTATATGAAACAAATGAATTTTGTGTTTAGACTTGGGTCCCATTCCCAAGAAATCTCATGTGTATGCAAATTCCAAAATCAAAAAATATCCCAAATCAGAAACACTTCCAGTCCCAAGCATTTCAGATAAGGGATACTTAATCTGTATTCATGTCTATTTCCTAGGATCTAGAATAAAATTACAGTCATAAAAACTAGCTCCTAAGTGTTTTGTCACTGCTTATGAGGTCACTGATCCTATCTCTAACGTGATGCTTAGTGGTGATGAGAACAATGGAAACTGCCAGCCTACAGGTAAACACAGTATTATCTAGTCATACCTGTGCCAGGGAGAACAGAGGCCTGCGAGGAGGATAGAAAGGAAGGTTCTAGGATCCTGTTAAGTAAGGATCATTTTCCACTCCCAAAAACAGCAGTGGGAACAGAAGGTTCAAGAAGTACTCTGAAGGTCACGCATTTATACCAGTGGTCCCCAACCTTTTTGGCACCAGGGACCAATTTCGTGGAAGACAATTTTTCCGTAGACTGGGGTCAGGGATGGTTTTGGGCTGATTCAAGCACATTACATTATTGCACAAACCTCTCTGCTAATGATAACCTGTACTTGCAGCCACTCCCCAGCGTTAGCATGACCAACTCAACTCCACCTCAGATCATGAGGCATTAGATTCTCATAAGGAGCTCACTAGATCCCTCGAATGCACAGTTTACAGTAAGGTCTGTGGTCCTATGAGAATCTAATGCCTCTGCTGATCCGACAGGAGGCAGAGCTTATGTGGTGATGCCAGCGATAGGGAACCGCTGTAAATACAGATGAAGCTTCACTTGCTCACCCACCACTCACCTCCTGCTGTGTGGCCTGGTTCCTACTAGGTCACAGACCAGTACTGGTCCTCACCCTGGGGGTTGGAGACCACAGATTTAGACTTAATATAACTCCGTACAAAGAAAAAGTCTAAGTTCAAATGTTCTGCCACATGAGAACTGGAGTTTCTGCAAAGGCACTGCTGTGAAACACAGTCGACAGGGACCCATATAACTCACTTGTACTTCTCATTGATGTTGGAAATTCTCCAGGCGTTGTTCATATCAAAACCCATCCTCTCCACTTCATTTTTAAACCTTGATGTTACATGCTCCCCTAGGGGTCAGAGATAGACAGCAAAAAAGAAATAAATAAATACCATTTTGCAAAACAGGTAGAATAAAAGCATAGTTACCCTGGCTAAGTTATTTTTTTTTTAAAGGCAGGAATTGTATAAATAATAAAATAACATACATTTAGCTTTACTTTAAAAACACCCCTGTCAGGTTAAGACTATAAAAAGGAAAGAAACTAATTTTGATCAAGAATTACTTTATTTCAACTAATGTCTACTATCAACTGAGAGCAGCATCACTAAATTCATTTGATAAAGGACAAAACTAAAACTGAGAAAGGTTATCATGGCAGGTCTGTCGGGCCCCAAACCCCATGCTCTTGTCACTACACTGGCTACTTTCCTACTTCCACACTCAGACCAACAGTACACATAATAAGAAAATAATAACAAGATCACCAAGAGTATTAATACAGATCTACAATTCCTCGTCCAAAACCTGTTGGTGCAGATTTCAGAACATGAGTGTTTCCCAGATTTTAGAAAGGTAAGACAATGCATATGTTATAATATTAGGCTCATGCTCTCAACAGGATCTACTTAATTGAGCATTAGTATTTCTTCTTTCAGTGAAATGTATGGATAATTTACACCAACTTGGACAAATAAAGCAATAAATAGTCTCCTGTCAGCTCATATCAGGATAAGCCACCAAATAGAATAAGAAAGGCCTTTTGGTTTTCAGAGCATTTTACAGAATTGCAGGTAAGAGGTCATGGAATCATAACTGCCATAAGTACCTAGGAATCTCAGGAAACATCGTACTACTAAGTGCTGATCATTTGTGATAACATCCACCCAAATCAGTACAATTGAGCTACATTCACCCTAACCAATTTGGTTTTTTCTTAAGACAGCAACAAAGGTAGAAGTGAGCCGAACATAAATGTCAGTAAATCCGAAATAATGTTCTTCCTTAAAAACACACACAGTCCTAGGGCAGTAATTTTATTAAAAAAAAAAAAAATTAAACAGTACCCCTAATGCACAGTGTTACAGATTACAAAATAAGTGCCAGTGGGGGCTGGGAAAACCACCACAACAAATAAAAGCACAAAACAGACTGCTTTGGTGATCAAGGTATAATACTTTGCTCTCCCTAGGAGAGAAGTTACAGACTAGGAAACAGCAATTACTTGAATGAAAGACAATTCTGTAAAACTACTACTTATTTAAACTGCTTTTCTTGAGCTTAAGCTAGGTATTATACATTTCCTGAAGAAGAGCTATAAAAAGAAGTTGTTCACAGATACAGGAAGAAATAATAGCTAAATCCATCCAATTTTGGAAAAGTTTTAGAAACAATACAGCAGGCATCCCAATAGGAAGAAAGCTATCTGAATTGGGGTGCCATCTGTCTACAAATTGACAGATGGTCAACTGAATATTGACCACCAAGAATACTAGACAACGAGGCCAGGTATGGTGGCTCACACCTGGAATACTAACACTTTGGGAGGCTGTGGTGGGAGGATCACTCGAGGCCAGGAGTTCAAGACCAGCCTAGGAAACATAATGAGATCTTATCTCTACAAAAAGTAAGAAAAATTAGAGAAACTTCCAGAGGTGGGGGGGGAGCAAGATGGCTGACTAGAGACATTAGTTACCAGATCATCTCAGAAAGAAGGAAAAGTTTTAGATTAAAAATTAACAACAACAACAACAACAAACATAGCTCATAACTCTGAGGGAAAAGTACCAGAATCTGCCAGAGATTCCATGGGAAGAAGCCACAGAACAGAGCAAGAAGGAACAAGATTTAGGTAGAGATCAACCCCCAAGGACCTTGAAGCCCTGTGAAAGGATAGCAGGGGGTTTTGTTTCTCTTCCCCTCACACCTCTGGCAGACTGCAGGCTGCTAACCTGCTGGAGCGCTTCTCTACCCTCAAGCCCAAGAGCAGCTGCCTCCAGTGAACCGGCAGCTTCTTGAGAACAGGCACTAGGCTCCCAGCTCCCTTGGGATCTTACCCCTTACTATAGACCCCCCAAGGGTGTAAATGCCATACTGCTTCTCTACCCATTGTGTGCCTTTGTCCTCCCCAGGGAGCTTCAGTTTTCATGTCACTGAAACCCACACAATCATTTCCCAACTCCTGCCCAGCCTGTGATAGCCACAGGGGGCCAGTGAGTCCTGGTGGAACTGTGTGATCCTATAGTTTGGATTTTCTAGGTGGGCTGCCTTCTGGGGAGAGGGACAAAGGGATCCAGAGTGCTAGCTCTCCTCCATTCAGACTCTTCTCCACTGCTGCCAAGTGGCAATTTCCACATGAGTTGACACGGTGCCCCAAGAGACAATAGAGCCAGGGCTCTTAGGAGTGGCTACTTTCCCTCTGTTGCTGTGTACACCACACTGTGGCTTCCACAGAGAGTGGGCTTTACACTTTTCTTCTTAAAGACCTGTAAGGGACAAAGGAGTACTCAGACTGTGAGCTCCCTGCCTGTTGGCCTTCCTTCATGCCACCCACCTGGCTGCTCCAGCAGAGCAGGGCATACCCTGAGGTGGAGGGACATTGAACCTGCTTGAGCACTCCATGGGCAACTCAGGACCACCAGGCTTCTCCCTGGTACAGGCAAGGATTGAACTTGGGGGACCAGGGGACAGGCCTGCAGGCCAGATCCTGTACCCCCAGGGCATAATAGTGTTTCTGAGGGGAACAGAGGTGAGATATGTGAACTAATCTCAGCAGGCAAAGGCACCCACATGGACAGAACTGAAAGGACAGTGTAATGTGGGTGCGAGCCACAGCACACTTGCAGAGTACTCCTCCCCCCACAGGAAAGCCATGCTCTCAGCCTGGGATGAGGTTTGGGGCAGGGAAGCTCCCAGCCTGCAACACCCTTGCTAGTGAGCTAAGGTAGTTTGGGCTGCTGCTTATGGCCAGACACTGGAAAAAGATCTGCAAGGCAGGGGAAGCAGGAGAAGAGTGAAACCAAACTCCCATCAACCAATTTGTGAATCCCAGATGGCCCCTTCCCTACCAGAAGAATTTCTTGCTTGGTAGGGCCACGTCAGCCCCTCCCTGGTAGCTTTCCCCAGTAGCCTGGGAACTGACCCTCAACTCCTGCCAAAACAGCTCATGTGCCTGCCTTTGTAGAGCCTGAAGGCAGGCATGCCTGACTCAGCCGCACTCAGTCTTGCTCCTCCACCTGCTTCTGCTGTGGTGGAGAATAATGAGTCCCCTGGGAGCTCCAGAGCCCCACCCACCACCTGGGGCATTCTAGTGCTTCTCCTGATCAACTAGAGCTAGTGATAGGTCCCAAAACACACAACTGCAGCTGGCTCTTTACTGCAAGCTCCACCTACTAGCAGGTAGGACAACTTGTACAGCCCATTACAGCACTTATTGATTCAAACATACATGGCACGGCTGACTCTTACCCACAAGCACCACCTACTATCTCAGAGATTAAACTGGACATCCCAAAATAATTCACACTGCTAAAAAGACCACAGGGCTGGGGAAAGAGAAATAATTTCAAAAATCTCCATCTTCCCTTGTCAACAAGAGACAGGGAATCCACCCATGCACATAGTACACCACCACTATAGCCTACAAAAAACTAACAATTGAGAAAACTGCCACATTAAAGACATCTATAACCAAGGTATCCATCCAGAACCTAGAGCTCCATCAAAGTAACCACAAGCAAAGCCAAAGGTCCTTACCTAACATATGCTACAGACACACCCTTAAGAGTAAAGGAAAAAAAAAGTCCCATCTAAACAAAAGAAAATCCAAAGCCAAGAAGTGACAGCTGCTCCTGATGAGAAGGAATCAGTGTAACAACTCCAGAAACATGAAAAATCAGATTGAAAACACCCCATCCCCAAGAAGCACACCAGCTCTCTAGCAATGGATTCCAAACAAAATTAAAATACTAGAATGATGGAAAAAGAATTCCAAATATGGATTGTAAGGAAGCTCAATGACTTCTGAGAGAAAATGGAAAACTAACACAAAGAAACCAGAAAAACAATTCAGGAAATTAATGAAAAATTGATTAAAGAGATAGTTACATTTAAAAAGGAGACAGTTCTTTCAAATTAACCCAGTTGGTCAAAAATAAAGAAAAAAGACTCAAGAAGAACGAATGAATAAAATCTACAAGAAATATGGGACTATGTAAAATGGCCAAATATAAGAATTATACGCAATTCTGGGGGGTAAAGAAGAAAAAGCAAAGGGCTGGAAAACCTATTTGAGGGAATAATTGAGGAAAACTTTTCTGGTCTTACTAGAGATTTAGACATTCAGATACAAGAAGATCAAAGAACACCTGGGAGTTCATTGCAAAAAAAGGCATTACAAAGGTACATAGTCATCTGACTGGCCAAACTCAACATGAAGGAGAAAATTCCATGAGCCATAAGTGAAAACCTCAAGTAACTTATAAAGGAAAACTCATCAAACTAACAGTAGACTTTTTAAAAGAAACCTTACAAGCCAGAAAGGAATGGGGTCCTATCTTAGTCTCCATAAACAGAATAACTGCCAGCCAAGAATTTTGTATCCTGCTAAACTAAGTTTCATAAATGAAGGAGAAATAAAGTTCTTCCCAGACAAGTAAAAACTAAGGGAATTTGTCACTACTAGACCTGCCCTACAGTAAATGCTCAAAAGTGCATTATGCATGCAATAGCACAATAGATATAAACCAATATAAAAACAACCAAAAGTTATACTTCACAACTCTTATAAAACAATAGCACAAGAGGAAAAACAAAATTATAAGGTATCATCCAAAGTCTTGAACAGAACACCATCCTACATATCAATGCTAACACTGAATGTCAAGGGTCTGAATGACTCATTAAAAGACATGGACCAGATAAATAAATGAAAGAACACAACCCAAGTATTTCCAGTCTCCAAGAAATACATCTAAACCACAAGGGCTCACACAGACTCAAGGTAATGTGATGGAAATAAATATTCCATGCAAATGGAAACTAAAACTGAACAAGTATAGCCATTCTTACATATGATGAAATAGACTCTTTAAATCAACAATGGTGGGGAAAAAAAGACAAAAATAGTCATTATATAATGGTAAAGGGAGAAATTCAATAAGACATAAAAACTGTACCTATATATCAACATAACACAGGAGCTCCCACATTCATAAAGCAGATTATTCTAGACCTAAGCAAAGAAATAAACAGTAGCATCTTAATTGTCAAGGACTTTACCTCTACACTGATAGATTTTAGTGGATCATTGAAGCAGATAATGAATAAAGAAACACTGGACTTAAACAGGACTCTAGAATAAATAAAAATAGCAGACATTTACAGAACATATTACACAAAAACTACTGAATGTACATTTTTCTTATCAGAATATGGAGTATTTTCCAAGATTGATCACATCTTAGGCCACAAAAGAAGTCTCAGCAAATTTGGAAAAAATCAAAATCATATCAGGTATCTTCTCAGACCACAGTGGAATAAAATTAGAAATCAACAAGGGAAAAACTCACATATACAAAAAGTCATGTAAATTAAACAACCTACTGCTGAATGATCCTTGGGTTAATGATGATATTAAGATGGGAATCAAAACAATCCTCAAAGTGAATGACAAATGTGACACAAGCTATCAAAATCTATGGGATACAGAAAAAGCAGTCCTAAGGGGTAAGTTCATAGCCTTAAATGCCTACATCAAAAGACAGAAAGATCATGAATAAACCACCTAATATCACATCTCAAGGAACTAGGAAAAGAAGAGCAAACTAAACTTAAAGTGAATGGAAGAAAAGAAATAACAAAGCTCAGGGCAGAACTAAATGAAATGGAAGACAAAAAAAAAAATAGGATCACTGAAACAAAAAGTTGGTTTTTTGGAAAGATGAACAAAATTGATAGAGAGAAAGCAATTGAATAAACTGAATCAGAAATGAAAAAGGGGACATTATGACTGATGCCACAGAAATATAAAATATCACCTATGAATACTGTGAAAACCTCTATGCACACAAACTATAAAAGATAGAGGAGAAGGATAAATTCCTGAAAACACACAACCCTCCAAGCCTAAATCAGGAAGAAATATAAATTCTGAACAGAGAAATAACAAGTAGCAAAATTGAAGCAGTAATAAAAAAATCTCCCAACAAAAGAAAGCCCCAGACAGATGGATTCATAGCTGAATTCTACACTTAAAAGAAGAACTGATACTTATCCTACAAAAACTATTCTATAACATGAAGAAGAAGGGAATCCTCCCTAACTCATTCTATGAAGCCAGGACCACCATGATACTAAAGCCAGGAAAGGACACAACAAAAAAAGAAAACTACAGACCAATATCCCTTATGAATATAGATGTAAAAATCCTCAACAAAATACTAGCACACCAAATTCAACAGCACATCAAAAAGACAATCCACCATGACCAAGTGGGTTTCAGTCCAGCAAGGCAAAAATGATTCAATATATGCAAATCAATAAACATGATTCATCACATAAACAAAAACAAATACAAAGACTGTCTTATCACCTCAATAGATGCAGAAAAACATATGATACAATCCAGCACCCTTTCATGATAAAAAAAACTCTCAACAAACAAGGCATAGAAGGAACGTATCTCAACTTTATAAAAGCCATATACAATAAACCCATAACCAACATCATATTGAATGGGAAAAAGTTGAAAGCATTCCCCCTAAGAACAAGAACAAGACATGTGTGCCCACTGTCACCACTTCTATTCCACATAATATCAGTAGTCCTAGGCAGAGCAATCAAGCAAGAGAAAGAAATAAAAGGCATCCAGATCAGGAAAGAGGAGGTCAAACTATCCCTGCTCACTGATGATATGATCTTATGTCTAGAAAACCCTAAAGACTCCACCAAGCGACTCCTGGAGTTCATAAATAAATACAGCAAAGTCTCAGGATACAAAGTCAACATATACAAATCAGTAGCATTTCTATATAATAACAACAGTTAAGTGGAGGATCAAATCAATACCATTCACAACAGCTACAAAGAAAATAAAATGCCTAGGAATATGCTTAACAAAGGAGGTTAAACACCTCTACAAGGAGAACTATAAAACACTGATAGAAGAAATCGCAGATGACACAAACAAATGGAAAAACATCTTATGCTCATGGATTGGTGGAATCATCAATGTTAAAATGTCCATACTGCCCAAAGTGATTTACAGATTCAATGTAATCCCCATCAAAATATCAGCATCATATTTCACAGATCTAGAAAAAATAATCCTCAGATTTATTTGGAACCAAAAAGGAGCCCAAATAGCCAAAACAATCTTAAAAGGAACAAATCTGGAAGCATCACATTACTTAACTTCAAATTATACCATGAGGCTGTCATAACCAAAACAGTATTGTGATGGTATAAAAGTAGAGACATAGATCCATGGAACAGAATAGAGAACCCAGAAATAAAACCATATACCTACAACCAACTGATCTTTGACCAAGCAGACAGCATACACTGGGTTAAAAGAAGCCCTATTCAATAAATGGGGCTAGGAAAATTGGATAGCCACATGCAGATGAATGAAACAAGACCCCTATCTCTTGTCATATACAAAAATTAATTCAAGATATATTAAAGACTTAAATGTAAGGCATGAAACCATAAAAATTCTAGAAGAAAACATAGTAAAAACTCTTCTAGACATTGGTCTAAGCAAAGAATTTATGACTAAGATCCCAAAAGCAAATATAACAACAACAAAAATAGATAAATGGGACTTAATTAAATTAAAAGGCCTCTGCACAGCAAAGGAAATAATTAACAGAGTGAATAGATAACCTATGCAGTGGGAGAACATATGAACTATATATCCGACAAAGGATTAATATCCAGAATGTACAAAGAACTCTAACAATTCAGGAAGAAAAAAACCAAACAACCCCATCAAAAAGTGAGCAAAAGACATGGACAGAAGTTTTTCAAAAAAAGATAGACAAATGGCCAACAAACATATTAAAAAACCTCTCAAGGCCGGGCGTGGTGGCTCACGCCTGTAATCCTAGCACTCTGGGAGGCCGAGGCGGGCAGATTGCTCAAGGTCAGGAGTTCGAAACCAGCCTGAGCAAGAGCGAGACCCCGTTTCTACTAATAATAGAAAGAAATTAATTGGCCAACCAAATATATATAGAAAAAATTAGCCGGGCATGGTGGCGCATGCCTGTAGTCCCAGCTACTTGGGAGGCTGAGGCAGAAGGATCACCTGAGCCCAGGAGTTTGAGGTTGCTGTGAGCTAGGCTAACGCCACGGTACTCTAGCCCAGGCAACAAAGTGAGACTGTCTCAAAAAAAAAATAAAAATAAAAATAAAAGTGCCATTTCAGTGAACACATTAATGATAAAGTGAAACAGCCTTATTGCTGATATGGAGACAGTTTTAGCAGTCCGGACAGATGATCAAACCAGGCACAACATACCCTTAAGCCAAAGCCTAACCCAGACCAAGGGCCCGACTCTCTTCAATTCTATGAAAGGTGAGAAAACTGCAGAATAAAAGGTGGAAGCTAGCAGAGGTTGGTTCATGAGGTTTCAGGAAAGATGCCACCTTCATAACATAAAAATACAAAGTGAAGTAACTAGTGCTCAAGTAGAAGCTACAGTAAGTTAGCCAGAAAATCTAGCTAAAATAATTGATGAAGGTGGCTACACTAAATAGATTTTCAATGTAGATAAAAAATCCTTCTATTGGAAAAAGGTACCATCCAGGACTTTCACAGCTAAGAGAAGTCAATGCCTGGCTTTAAGGCTTCAAAGGACAGGCTGACTCTCTTGTTAGGGGTTAATGCAGCTGGTGACTTTGAGTAGAAGCCAGTGCTCATTCATCATTCTGAAAATCCAATCCTACGGCGCTTGAGAATTACACTAAATACATTCTGCTTGTGTTCTGTAAGTGCAACCACAAAGCCTGGATGTCAATACATCTGTTTACAGCATTGTTTACTGAATATTTTAAGCCCACTGTTAAGACTTACTGCTCAGAAAAAAGATTCCTTTCAAAATGTTACTGCTCAGTGATAACGCACCTGGTCACTCAACAGCTCTGATGAAGACTTAGGAGATTAATGTTGTTTTCATGCTTGCTAACACAACATCTATTCTGCTGCCCAGTGTCAAGGGGTAATTTCAACTTTCAAGTCTTGCTATAGCTGCCATAGTGATTCCTCTGATGCATCTGGGCAAAGTGAATCAAAAACCTTCTGGAAAGGATTCACTTTTTTTTTTAAGACAGAGTCTACTTCTGTCGCCAATGGTATCATTATAGCTAACCGCAACCTCTAAGTCCTGGGTTCAAGTGATCCTCCTGCCTCAGGCTCCCAAATAGCTCAGACGGCTAATTTTTCTTTTCTTTTTGAGACAGGGTCTTGCTCTGTTGTCTGGGCTGGAGTGCCATGGCATCAGCCTAGTGCACAGCAACCTCACAGTGCTGGACTCAAGCAATCCTTCTGCCTTAGCCTCCCGAGTAGCTGGGACTACAGGCATGTGCCACCAAGCCCGGCTAATTTTTTCTATATATTTTTACTTGTCCAGCTAATTTCTTTCTATTTTTAGCAGAGACAGGCTCTCATTCTCGCTCAGGCTAGTCTTGAATTCCTGACCTTCAGTGATCCTCCTGCCTCGGCCTCCCTCAGTGCTAGGATTATGGGCGTGAGCCACCGCGCACGGCCCTAACATCATCTTAATATTTTCATGATGTTAGAAAACAAATGCATCTATTGAAGGTTCCTCCATCTACCTGAGTAGAAAATAAGTCAGATCCAGGTTCTAATACCAGCTTTAAGTTCTCTGTGCAGTAGCCATGAGACCTTGCACAAAGCCCTCTCTCAGGGTCCCAGTTTCCTTCACATATGAAATACAGAGGTTGAATTAAGTCTCTAAACATTGTAGAAATAGAAAGCCAAATGTGAAATGAGGTATTTTAAATAAACCAGGAAGAAGTTAAAAACCGGACAGGGCATAGATAATTGCCATTCTTCATAATAATTGTGAAGACTTGACATCTAAGTCCTTTAAGAGGCAAGTTCAAACCAAAGACTGTGAAAGAAAATTATTTTCAACTCTACAACACATTCTCAGGTGGAGGGCTGGAAGGTTTCCTAATTACTTAGCTAAGATGTAAATTAATTTATATTCCACTTTTCATGAGGCTTTCCTAAATCCAGCCTGCCCATTTAATTGCACCTCTAAGTGGAGTGCCAGTGAACAATGAATCTTGGGTGAATGGAGTGGACTCGCAAATTAAGATATATTTCTTGGAGGACAAGACACAAAGGATCTGAAAAAGAACCAACCTTGGCTGGGTGCGGTGGCTCATGCCTATAATCCCAGCATTTTGGGAGGCCAATGTGGGAGGATCACTCGAGGCCAGGAGTTTGAGACCAGCCTGGGCAACATAGCAAGACCCTGCCTCTAAAAAAAAAAATTTGCAGAGTATGGTGGCACATGCCTGCTGTCCCAACTACTTCGGAGGCTGACATAGGAGGATCACTTGAGTCCAGGAGTTGGAGGCTGCAGCAAGCTATGATCATGCCACTGCACTCCAGCCTGGGTGACATAACGAGACATTGTCCCTTAAAAAAAGAAAAAGAAAGAAAGAGAGAGAGAGAAAAGCCAAACTCTATAGAAACTGTTGCCAACAAACTACCACCTAGTTTTCAAAGCCCACCAGTATAACTGATCCCCTCAATTACTTTACAAAGTAAGGCAAGCACTTTTATTTCCATCTGATTTATGAGGAAATGAGGATTCAGCAAAGTTATCTGACTTGCCAAAAGTCACACTGCCAGTCCTTGGCAGCACTCAGACCAGAGCCTGAGTTTCATCATTCTTAGTATGGTACTAATCACATGACTTATACATATACTTATACATATATGACTTACCTGGCACTGTCTGTCCTCTGAGACCCTCCAACTCTTGCCCTCTGTGAGGCAGACCCCCTCCTCCTCCTCCTCCTCGGTCTCACTGGCCCCACACTTTGGTCTGAACGTTGAGGTCTCAGGAATTCCAGCATGCCATGAAGTCTCTGCAGTCCACTGATGAAGCTGTTCATTGAGCCCACTGAACCTGCTCGGACGGTGTGAGTAGCACCAGATTCCTGCCTTTGCTCCTCTGAAGCTCCTGGATTGATGTTCTCCACACGCTCTTCACCTGAGAGCACCTCTTCCTCTGTCAGGTCAATGGACACCTGTGGAGCAGGCTGGAGCACGGGTGGTCCCCCTTGGCTGCTGACCACTTCAGCAGGGACAGGCTGGGGCAGAGGCAGGACCTCCTGGCTGCTGGCCACTTCAGCAGGCGCTGGCTGTTCTGGAGCATGATGGTCTAACTGCACCTGAAGCTCATATTGCATTGTTTCATGAGCCATCACTGGAGAAACAGTATTTGTAAGAAGTTATTAGTGAAATAGATGCTACATAGCTGATAGGAGCATATGTAGTCTTTCTGAATTTATGTTTGAGATCCTTCTTAGCAAAAATGAGAACCTCAACGCGAAGATTTTAGTTAGTTACTTAAGTCAGAAGTGTTTGGTAATCGACTTTTTTTCTCCATAACAAACACTTATAAGCAGTTTTTTTCTTAGTCTTACAAACCTGTGTATATAAGCAGTTTTCTAGTTTGTCTTTTGAAAACATTAAGTCCTGTGATCATAGTAATATCTTTCAAAATAGAAAGAACTATAAAACAAGTGGATTGAACTATGAGGTGTGAAAGTAATCTCCTAGACAAGTTGCAGTTCTTTGGCTCAGCCTGAATATGGACATTTACTAAAATCGAATACCTACAATGCTATATCTAATTTTAGCAGGCATCTTTACCAGCATCAAAAGTTACAAAGGATAGGCTGGGTGCAGTGGCTCACGCCTGTAATCCAAGCACTCTGGGAGGCCGAGGCGGGAGGATTGTTCAAGGTCAGGAGTTCAAAACCAGCCTGAGCAAGAGCGAGACCCCGTCTCCACTACAAATAGAAAGAAATTAATCGGCCAACTAAAAATATATAGAAAAAATTGGTGGCGCATGCCTGTAGTCCCAGCTACTCGGGAGGCTGATGCAGGAGGATCGCCTGAGCCCAGGAGTTTGAGGTTGCTGTGAGCTAGGCTGATGCCACGGCACTCTAGCCCAGGCAACAGAGTAAGACTCTATCTCAAAAAAAAAAAAAAAAAAAAAAAAAGAAAGATTTGAAGATAAATTCAAGGAACTCTTCAGAAAGTAGAATAAAAGGACAGCCAAATAAGAGAATAATAAAATTAGAAGATCAAACAAGTAGATCTGATTAACTAAAATACTAGAAAAAGAGAACTCATAAAAATGGAGGGAAAGTAAAGCAAAACCTCCATAAGCTCGCCTCCAACTAAGAACTCTAACAGTAAGTTCTCTTCAAAAATCATATTGAATAGAAAAAAGCCGGTTGCAGACAACTTCACAATGATCCATTTTTAGAACACTTAAAAATACGCAAAACCATGGTACTATCTGGCTGGACTTACATAGTAGCATAAAATACACCTGGACATGATCAACACCAAATTCAGGAGCGGGGGGCACATGCACACATGAGCTTCAACTATGTAATTTGTTTCTTCTTAAAAAGATTGAAAACAATTATATCAAAGGTCAAGATTTTAGATCTGAGTAGTGGGCAGGTAGCTAAGCCTTCCTTTATTATCGTCGGTACTTTTCAGCATGATTAAATACTAAAAAACGAAACTTCCTCCCATCCTATTCCTAGAGAGCAGCCAGTTCTAACTAGAGCAGGAAAGGAGAAAGAATCTAAACCCGATTCATCACTGTATCCTTAGCATCAAGTTCATAACAGGCGCTAAATACCTACTGAATGTATCCTCTACACATCTCAAAAACAACAAACCAAAAACACAGTAGGTGCTATATACCATATATACTATATATTTCGTTAAAACTTCTGTAGGATTTGAGCTCTACAGAAGAACCTATCAATTATAATGTACTATCCAAGAAAGTAAGCCTAATAAATTCTTAACTACGCCTCTAAAACAATGTTAAAGCTTTTAATGTTTCTAGGGTACAAAGACAGCCTCCCAAGAATTATGTCTTAGAACATAAGGTGGAAGCTACTTCTAGATGTACCCCACAGACATTAAGCACATCAGCCTTCCTGAAAACTAAGAGCAGGAATGGACCACAAAGAGCAGAATCTAGGGAGCCAATACTCAAATGAGGCTATTTAAATTTAGATAAAATTAAAAATTAAGTTCCTCAGTCCCACCGGTCACATTTCAAGTGCACAAAACCACACGCGGCAGGTGTGATACCATACTGGACAGGAGAAATACACAACATTTTCGTCGCCGCAGAAAGTTATGAAACGGCACTGGAGCGAAGAAGGCTCCAGCTGTGTGAGGTAACCCGAGGTGCCTAGAGCGAAAGACCGTGGACCGCTCGTCCTAAGCCACACCAACGCCATTTCCTATGAGTGCCATGAGTGTCAGCGCTCAAAATGTTAACCTCCCATTTCTCGTCTTACTAAGTTTTGTTACTCAGGTTTCAATCAATGCCCACAACAGGCGGGGACGACACCTCCCCCCCAATTAACAGGATGAGAGGAGGTAGTGGTGAGTCGGGCAGACCACGGTTCAAACCCCTGCTCCGTCATTTACTACCTGGAGGGACCTTAGAAGCGTTCCCTAAACTCTTTTTTTTTTTTTTTTTTTGGAGACAGAGTCTCACTCTGTTGCCCGGGCTAGAGTACCATGGCGTCAGCGTAGCTCACAGCAACCTCAAACTCCTGGGCTCAAACGATCCTCCCGCCTCGGCCTCCCAGAGTGCTAGGATTACAGGCGTGCACCACGGCGCCAGGCCAGTTCCCTAAACTCTCTGCACAATTTATTCACCGGTAAAACAAGGATAATAAAAGCATCTGCATCACAAGAGTTGCTGGGATAAAAATTAAGTTCTTCCGTTAACTTGAAAGAGATGCAAGTAACCGGCAATGAATGGTGAAAACCATTATTCGCAGATGAGCAGTTCGAAGCTAGGCTCTCGGGGGAGGTGGGGGCGGGGCAGGCCGGGAGACCTCAGATTCCGGCCCGTGGCCGGTGTCGGCCCTGAACGGCAAACTCGGTCCCTTCCAAGATTGCCCGGAGTTCCTGCCTTCCCTGCCCCCCACCCCCAACAACCCAGAAAGAACGGGGTTCGGGCCACTCAGTCTAGACCGTTGGGGCCTCCCCGAGGGCCCGAACCTCGTCATACAGCCGGGTTCCAAGCGCACCTTATGTGGCGCCCCTGGGTCCCGTATCCAGTGATCAAGCCTGGGGAAGTTATCCCACAACTAGAAGCCAAAAGCCTGGGGAGAAGCAAGCGCCCTTCTCACCTAAAGCCAGCGGGAAGAGGCCAGGCTGGCCTGCAGCCGAAGTTTCGGTAGTTACCTCAGCACAGCTCAGAACCGCACGACGCCAACCGCCGCTTCTCGAGAGGCTCGAGCTCCCCGCCAGAGCCACGGATTCAGCCTGCTCCTATTGGACAGCAGCCCTAGAGGGCGGCCAATAGCCTCTCTTCTTCTTCCACGGGTCCCCGCTTACTGAAACAGCGATGCTCTCATTGGCTGATCGTTCGTAAACTGACTGGGCGGGACCACGTGCAAGGAAGTCTCGTACCATTGGTAGAAATCAATGCCCATCACCTTGCACCCAGCCCCCGAAGAGCAGAGCGGATTTAGCGCTCTTTATTTGAACTTTGGGCGGGAGAAAGTTGTGGGATTTCTTGTACCATTCCAGAATGGAGATGAAAATATTCGAAACTGTGTTTCCTGCTTCTCCCTTATGCTTTAGTGAAGGAGCTACATTATCCAAAGGCGAAGCAATTAATCGAATAATTTGAAAATATTGCACCCAAGGCCGGGCGCGGTGGCTCATGCCTGTAATCCTAGCACTCTGGGAGGCGGGTGGATCGCTCAAGGTCAGGAGTTCGAAACCAGCCTGAGCCAGAGTGAGACCCCCATCTATACTATAAATAGAAAGAAATTAATTGGCCAACTAAAAATATATAGAAATAATTAGCTGGGCATGGTGGCACATGCTTGTAGTCCCAGCTACTTGGGAGGCTGAGGCAGGAGGAGCACTTAAGCCCAGGAGTTTGAGGTTGCTGTGAGCTAGGCTGACGCCACGGCACTCACTCTAGTCCGGGCAACAGAGTGAGACTCTGTCTCAAAGAAAAAAAAAAAAAAGGAAAAAAAAAAGTATATATTTTTTAAAAGTAACATTTGGAGTAGGATGTGTCCTGTATGACAGAAATTGCTTTCTATTTGTAAACGATAAGTGCTGCCCCCCAGCAACCATAAATAACTTGATGCCAAAGGATATGAGAGAGATGTCCGGTGCGTGCATCTCTCAACTTCTTGTCCAAGGACTCTTTGGTTCTGTTTTTTTTTTTAGTCAGAGTCTCACTCTGTTGCCCTGGCTAGAGTGCCATGGCGTCAGCCTAGCCCACAGCAACGTCAAACTCCTGGGCTCAGGCAATCCTCCTGCCTCAGCCTCCCGAGTAGCTGGGACTATAAGCATGCGCCACCATGCCCGGCTAATTTTTTCTATATATTTTTAATTGTCCAATTAATTTCTTTCTATTTTTAGTAAAGACTGGGTCTTGCTCTTGCTCAGGCTGGTTTCGAACTCCTGACCTTGAACGATCCTCCCGCCTCGGCCTCCCAGAGTGCTAGGATTACAGGTGTGAGCCACCGTACCCGGCCTGGTTGTGGTTTTGATAGGCTACACAGTAAAGGCAGACAGTTTATCTAAGATTTCTGTGGATAAATGAACAGAAATTTAGATACGCACAGGGAGCTGAGAGCCAAGCTAGAAACATAAAGACGTTTCTGTACTACACAGTAGTGCAGAAACTGCATTCCCCCTGGTCTGGCTGGTGCCTAAACTACCGTCTACACTCAAGTCTTTGTGATATGAAATTCTTTTACTTGATTTACTTTTAAAACCTCATAGGAGGGACAAACTTATATCTTAGTGTGAATTAGTCTCTGGTATTAGGTTCTCTAAAACCAAGAGGACCCTGAGGTGTAAGGGGGCCTAGAAGAGGGAGGAAGGAGACAAAGGAGTTTGAAGGAGAGAAAGGCACTATATAAATCATTGTCAGCAACAGGGCAAGACTTCGTCTCAAAAAAAAAGGGAAAGATCTCAAATCAATAACCCAACCCTATACATTCAGGAACTAGAAAAAGAAGAGCAAACCAAACCCAAAGTTAGCAGAAAGAAGGAAATAATAAAGATTAGAACACAGATAATAAAACCAAAAGCCGATTCTTCAAAAAGATTAACAAAATTGACAAACTATCTAGACTAACTAAAACAAAGATGAAAATAACTAATCTCAGAAATGACCTTACTGTTTGCCTTACAGAAGTAATAAGGATGTGAACATTACATGCCAACAAATTAGATAACTGAGGTGAGATGGATGAATCCCTAGACACACAAAAATTACATAATTGATTGAGAAATAGAAAATCTGAACATATCTGGAACAAGTAAAGAGTTTGAATTAATAAGCAAAACCCTCCCAACAAATGCAAAACATGTAAAAATGGGCCAGGTTCAATGGCTCACACCTGTAATCCTAGCACTGTAATCCAAGGCAGGAGGATTGCTTGAGGCCCGGAGTTTGAGATGTTTTCTGAAAGAAAAGAAAGAAAGAAAGAAAGAAAGGAAGGAAGGAAGGAAGGAAGGAAGGAAGGAAGGAAGGAAGGAAGGAAGGAAGAAAGAAAGAAAGAGAAAGAAAAATTCACATGGGTGTGGTGGCACATGCCTGTAGTCCCAGCTACTCAGGAGGCTGAGGCAGAAGGATTGTTTGAGATTGCAGTGAGCTATTTTTTTGACACAGGGTCTTGCTCTGTCACCCAGGCTGGAGTGCAATGGTATGATCATAGCTCACCAAAACCTCAAACTCCTAGGCTCAAGCCATCTTCCTATTTATCTTCCTGCCTCAACCTCACAAATAGCTGGGACTACAGGCACGCTCCACCACACCAGCTAATTTTTAAATTTTTTATAGAGACAGGAATATTGCTATGTTGCCCAGGCTGGTCTCAAACTCCTGGGCTCAAGTGATCTTCCGCCTCAGCCTCCCAAAGTGCTGGGATTACAGGTGTGAGCCACCATACCCAGTCTAGGTTTTGATTTTTAGGAAACCTACATTAAGATAGAATCCTACCTTTATGCCTTTGCTAGAACAAGATTTTTTTCTTATTTCTGATTTCTTCTTTTTCTCTGCTACAGTTGTCTGGGATGGAGTAAAGATGAGAATCCTGGAAGTTTCTAAATTTTACATTCATCTTATTTTAAATAGCATACTTTATAGATAAAATTTATTCATTGGGCAAAGTACCTAACTATAAAGAAAGGTCTCGGTCAAACTTTGCAGCCATTATAGCTTTTTGGAAAGTTAGACTGGAAAGTTCATGTACATAGTTCCAGTTTCCTCTCAAAAATGGCAGATGAGTCAAGAGAACAAGAAAGGTGGGAAAATGCTGGAATTTTGAAATCATAAATACCTGCTTCCTAAACTGTCTCTGTGCGGGCAGTCACAATGGGACAGACTGCATGCTGCCACCAGAGGGCGGCAGAGGCCAGGGAACGCGGAAGGACCCGTAATTGCTGCCGGCCAGAGATTTGCTGGAGACAAGACTGGCATTTATAGGGCCTGTTACAAGTTGGTCATTTGGGGACAATTAAAAAAATCGTACAAAGTTCAAAGGCAGAGATTCGAGGCCAGAGCCAATGGAAGAATGGAAAAGAGCTGAATTAAGAGGGCAGTCCTTCAGGTCAGCCCGGGAACACCCAGACATCATGTCTGGAAGCACAAACACAGTACCAGAAATAAGTACTATGGCTCTGGGCCCGTCCTTGGCCAGGGCAGCTGGATCATGGCCAGAGAATCAGGTGAGACAAATTGCTAGGATCACTGTGGCTCATTCAACTTACTTTACACGAATCAGAATTCAAATCCTCCTCCCCCTCCCCAGTAAACATTAAAATTTTTCATAATTTTTGTGTCTTCTTCCAATGCAAGAAATAAACACAATCACATGTTATAAGCGCCAGGCTTTTCCCACTATGCTAGATGTGTTGGCATTTTGATAATGTCTCATTCTTGCTTTTGCATCTAGCCTTTGACGCTGACACTTGGTAAGATTCTCTAGCCCCTCCAGGTGGTCCCTGATGTCATGGTTGCACCATGAGCACCAGACGCCTTGAGGTGGGGGGCCTCGTAGCCCATCCTGTATTTTGCTCTTCTGTGAAGATGCAGGCAATTGCCTCTAGATTCTCAAGGCCCCTCTGTAAGGTGGGCTTGCTCTCTCCCCAAGGCTAGTGACCATCCCTAACCCCTCTAATTCCCATTAAAGCCAGGAACTCTGGGGGAATCCAGATTTTCACTGATTACACCTTTTCATTAATAGGCTGGCTCGATTTTGTGTGTTCACTTTTCTATTTTTTTCCCCTAATTCTTCTCATTATTACACTACAAATTCACTTATATTTTGCCGTCTCCTCCTCCTCCTCCTCCTCCTCCTCCTCCTCCTCCTCCTTCTTGTCTCACCGTGTCACCCAGGCTGGAGTGCAGTGGCATGATCATGGCTCACTGCAGCCTCGAACTCCTGGCTCAAGGGATCCTCCTGCGTTGGCCTCCCAAAGTGCTGGGATTCCAGGTCTGAACCACTGCCCCCAGTCTGTTTCATTTTCTTAAAGAAGTTGAGCCCAGGAGTTTGAGGCTGCAGTGAGCTATGATTGCACCATTGCATTCCAGCCTGGGTGACAGAGTAGGACCTCATCTCTAAAAAAAATTTTTTTTTCAAAAAATTTTTGCTAAAAAATTTTTGCTAAAAGATGCACTCATCTTAGACTTTTCTCTGTGGACTTGCACGTTGACAGCTATGTGTGTTGACAGCTAGCCGTGTTCTTCCTTTACTCTTCTTCTATGTTTTTCCCTTTCCCTTAGGAGTGAGGCTCTAGAGCTAGATATTCAGTATCTGTCTAGTAAATAGAGGTAGTGATTTCTGCAGTGATTTCTGCGCTTGGATGGGCCAGGTTCCGGTGACAGGTTCTAGGAACTTGAGTGATGCGTGGCACAGACGGGTCCCTTTTGTCCTCAGGTTGGGTGCCGGAGCAGGGAGAAGCTTCTGGATTCTTGGACAGGTGAATCCAGGGCCAACCCCCTCGGACCCATGGAATTAGACTCTGAATGCGAAAACTCTGAGCTGTGCTTTGACAGCTTCCCACGAGGTTCCAGAATGGTGGTGCAGAAAGGGTTTCACTGAGCTGGCCTGATGTTCCACTTCCCATGATGGGCATTTGTTGCTAGAGCCTGTCCCCTTTTGTTTTAGGAAAGTCAACTGGAGGCTCAGTTGGGGGTGGATAAATTCCAGAAGAGACCCCTCCCCAGTGGTATGTCAAGGCGGTTTATGAGAGCAACACCCCCGCCCACCGGATGCAGGCAATAAGGGGAGATGCTGTCTGCAGAGAATTTCAAAACAGGATAAAAGCTGAGAAAGAGAGTAAGAGTTGGTCAGCTTTCTGTCGCCACCATGCCCCAGCACTGCCATGCATCCTTCTCAGTGACAAAATACTCCTCCAGTTGGTTGGACTGCCTGCCCACCCCTGCCCCTTCCCAATCGAGATGGACTCTTAAGTCTCCTTCGTGGTCCAAATGAGCAACAACTCTTTGTTGATTTCTTTTTGATGTTTTATTTTTCAAAATATACAATTTATTTAAATTTTTATCTCACAACTGTAGTTTTGTATATTTATTCCAAAATCTTTAAATAGCTCCATAGTAAACAGTACAAATCACGAGATCGGTCGAACTGCTTCTGTTTAGCTTTTATACTCAGCGAGTTTTTAAAAAGTTTCAAGTAGTAACGGTGTGTGGGTAAGAAGGGAACAAAACACCAGGAGGAAACAATTTTTTACATAAGCTCGACATGTAGGATTAGAAAGGGCCGTCTGACCAGCTATTTGGTCTGGGGCCAAAGAATATTTATATCATTCATAAATAAGACCCTCTTTGGAGCAGTGAGGGTTTTGGTTATGAGGAGGAAGGGCTGGAAACTTCGTCTGCCAGGGAGATAAGGCACTGCTGGGAAGGTCCTGAGTGGGGGACGGGGGCCCACCCGTGCCAGGTGGAGACCAAGAATGGCCAGGGACGGACAGGGTGGGGCTGCCACCAACAGAGAGGCCTCTTCCTCCGCCCTTGGGGAGAAGTGTTGTGATTCTGGAGGCAGGGGAGGGACAGCTAGGGAAGCCAGTAGTTCCTGCAGGAATGGGCCAGGGCTCCCACCTGCCACCCCAGGCCTGACAGCACAGGCAGGTGAGGGTTGGCTGTGTGAGCACCGATGCATGGCAGCCTGGGGCAGCTGGCAGTACAGCTGGCGTTTGTGTTGGCAGTGGCCAGAGGGGCTGCCCTGGGGCCTGGGAGTGGCCTGTGGGAGGCTTCATGCTGTCTCTCCTTGTGAGAGTCCTTTTTCCACCTCAGAACCACCAAACCCTCCTCAGGAAGGTCAGGGGGGAATGGGGCCACAGGCCCCATAGACCTACCCCTTGCTCTGAAACAGAGCTAGACCTCAAGGAGGGGCTTTGAGGGAGCCCGAGGCGCTAAGGCACAGGTGGGACACAGGCGTGACCCCAGGGGTCAGTTTTCTTCATTCCCCTTGGGGTGGCTACCATTGGCCAGGTTCTGAAGCAGTCCTGTGGGCTCGGCTCTAGGCAAGGATGCTCCAGGAAAGGCCTAGTCCTGGGGGCCATCTGGCCACCAAGTGGATGGGCCCCTCCTGGAGGGGGGGGTTGGGAGAGCGGTCCTGCCCCAGGGTCCCCTTCATACCTTCCACCAAGCCCCAGGCCTGGCAGAGCCCGTCCTGCTGGCTGAGCCAAACTTCTTAGCAGGGTCTGGATGGGGAGGTGGAGCTGAGCAGGGTCCAGGGCCAGGCTGGGGACAGGACAGAAGGGCAAGAGTTGTCACTGTGTCTTCGGGTGAGGTTCCTCTAGGATGAGGGTGTGGAAAAAGTAATCCCACAATTTAGAGCTGATGCCAAATCCTAGAAAGGGAGACAAATGGGGAGAAGTTGAGGCGCTGTGGGAGCAGAGACAAACTGGCTCGGGAAGGGAGCCAGGGGAGGGCTAGCAGGTGGGCAAGATGTCATCATCTGTCCCCGGTGGCCTTCCCAATGCCCAGGGCCGTCCTGGTAGAAGTCAAGGGTAGGTGCCTGTGTTCCTAGTGCCCCCAGGATGTAGCTGGAATAACCCACTTCCTTATCTGGCCTGGGTTCCTGGGATGCCTGTCCCCTGCCTGCCACTGCTCCCTCTCTCACCGCTGTCCCCCTCCTTGAGGGGACCAAGTTCATTCCTGCCTCAGGGCTTTGCACCAGTTGCTTCTGGACTGCTCTTTCCCCAGATAGTGGATGCTGGCTTCTCTCCACCTGGGTCTCAGCTCTGGCCGGGTGCAGTGGCTCACGCCTTTAATCCTAGCACTTTGGGAGGCTGGGGCAGGAAGGTTGCTTGAGCTCAGAGTTTGAGACCAGCCTGAGCAAGAGCGAGACCCCCGTCTCTACTGAAAATAGAAAAATTAGCCAGGCATCATGGTGCACACCTACAGTCCCACCTACTGAGGAGGCAGGAGGATCGCTTGAGCCCAGGAATTTGAGGTTGCAGTGAGCTATGATGACACCACTGCACTCTGCCCCAGGCAACAGAGAGAGACTGTTTCTCAAAAAAAAAAAAAAGAAAAATCTAAATTTCAGTGTAAAAACTGATCCTTGATTCAGTTACTGGAAAATTTTTAAGCATGTTTGGAGCAACTTATGTATGTGAATCTACTTTTTGATTGCAAATTTTATAAAATCTAGATATAGATCCAGTATTTGCAACAAAACTTTAGCATCTCAACGGAGATGTGCTGTAAGTGCAAATTACACCCTGGATTTTGAAGACTTAGCATAAGAGAAAGAATGTAAGATAGCTCATCAATGATTTTTAAATGTAGATTCCATGTTGAAATAATCTTTTGGCTATATTGGGTTAATGGACCATTAAAATTCTTTTCATCTGTTTATTATGACTTTTTCATATGGCCACTGGAAACTTTAAAATCACGCACATGGCCTGCACAATGTCTTATTGGACAATGTGGGACCTGGGCCCCCACCTCTGTGGTTCCTTGGATGCCACCTGGCTCTATTTTCTTTATGGCTTTCATCACTATCTGAAATTACCTTGGCCATTTATGGATTTCCTTGTCCATCTTTGCACAGCCACCGGCACCAGTAAGTAAAAAGGAGGGAGCCCTGTGCATATACCCAGTACCCAAGATAGTGTCTCGCCCCGAGTGGGCTCCATGGCAGTTGTCAAATAAATCAGTGTACAAACAAGGGAGGCTGGGAGGCAGCGGACCATCCTTACCTGACTTCTGATTTGCAAAGTGGTGCTTGACGTGGTAAGTCTTCATGCTGTACAGGTAGGAGCCTTTGTGCGGCGAGCCGAAGTGCAGGTAGTAATGGGTCATGTCGTAGAGCACATAGCCCAATAGGCCCCCTGCAAACACGGTGCCCGCCACTGCCTCGGGCAGGAGGAGCCGTAAGAATATGTAGATGCAGATGATCACCAGAGAAGCTGGCACAGGGGGGAAGACCAGACGGGAGCCATCGAAGGGTGCCTGTGGATGGAGAGGCTCATGCATCAGAAGGCAGCCCTGGGCCCCGGGCCTGCCTGTGGTCACAACATGCCCAGCCAGAGGCGCTTTCTGCAGAGGATGGGGCGGAACAGTCCAGACAGCCCAGTAAGGCAGCAGCCGGCTGCTGTGGGTAGGCTTGGCACCTTGGGGAGCTTTGGGAGGGCAGGCCACCATGCCTGAAAGACCTGGAGAGACTGTCCTGCTCCACACATGCAAGCCGGGATGGGCCCTGGCAAACCGCCCAGGAACACAGGGATGGGAGTCACGTGAGGCAGGATGCTCTGGGTGTGCTGATGGCTCAGAGCCTGCCTCGTGCTCAAGAGGCCACTTTGGCTATGGAATTTGTTAGGTGCTAGACAGGAGCCCTGTCCCCTGATACCATGCTCCTGGCTAGAGGACAGGGCACCTGGGCTGGGGCCTGATTCTGTCTGGGAGAGCAGCACAGCAGAGGGAGGGGTTAATGTACTGTCCGTGGTGGGCTGACCCTGGCAGGGTGACTAGAGATGTTCTCTCCACCCCACATTCAAACAGGAGGCCCTTTTGGTACAAGGGGTGTTGTCACAGTGAACCAGAGAACAAAAGAGCCAAGCCATTGACTCTGGAGGTAAGATGTTAGCTACTGCTTGGCGAGTATTCCGAGAAGAGAGAGACCCTCTCTGGACTGGAAGAGAAGAGATAGAGAACGCAGGCAGTAGCGATACAGCCACACGCTGGGGTGGGCCTCTGCCCCCCCCCAACCAGGACCAGTGGGGTGCCGGAAACCCTCTTTCAGAAAAAGAAAGGGAAGGTGGAAGGATGGGAAGGTGGGAGGGAGGAAGGGAGGGAGGGGGAGGGCTGATGTGTAGTGTTTGCTAATTCTTGTGGTGTAAATACTCCCTACCATGGCCAACGTCAAGCTACCGATGTGATATTACTTAAAGTGGAGCTGGGAAGTGCACGATTGCTCTTGTGGGCTGGTAGGGGCTAGCTCCAGGCCACGGTTGGATCACGACCCTCAGACAGATGGTTTTGGAGATCTGAGAATATGTTTTTGACTGGAGCCCAGGTGGCTAGGGGCCACACAAGCTCCTCTCGTCCTCACGGTGTGGCAGCAGGAGACTAGATGTATTGGTGTGCGAGTGTCTCAGAAGAGGGAGCCTGGAGACAGCCCTTGGGGACCTGGAGCAGCCTAAGCAGGCCTCCAGAAGGTTCTTTTGTCTCCTGAGGATGGGAAAGTTAGCTGATGGGGGACAGCAAATCTGAAAAGGTATCTCAAGTGGAGCAAGGGACATGGCAGTGGGTGCAGCGAGCCCTGGAGAACAGAGGACAGATGGGGCTGGACATTGACCTGGAGGGGGGACCCTGGCCAGGCCTGGGCCATGGTCCCTCTTAGAGCATGCCTGAGCGACAGGCTGGCCCAGGACTGGACACCACCCGATAGTGGCTGCCACAAAAGCCCCCTAGGATACAGATCAACTCTGGAGAGAGCCAGGAAGGTGAGGAGCCCGACGAGTCTGAGAGCTCTCCCCCGGGGCTGATAAAACCCGAACTGGGCTCGTTCAGATGAACCAAACTGAGCTGCCACCAAGAAACCAAGGTGAGATCTAAGTTCAATATCAGCAACATAAGGGTCTTTGTTTTCCACCTCTGAACTCGTGTCCTGAAAGTGTCACATCTGCCACATTTTCTCTGATTTACACCCAACAGAGGACAGAATGTGGGGGAAGGGACTCGCTTTTGAGGAGATGGAAATGTAATGGGAAGTCCAGAGCATGGGGCCTCCTGGGAACACCCCTGGGACAGGCCAAGGGCAGCACAGTGCAGGGACAGAGAAGCCTCCGGGGCATGGGGCAGACCTGTCTTCTAGGCCCAGCTTTTGGGACTGTCCTCGAAGAGCCCCAGGGCAGTGGGTGGTTGCAAGCACAGACTCTGGAGTCCACAGAACTGGGTTTGACATCCTGGCGGTGCCAGGTGTGACCTGGGGCAAATTCCTTCGTTCCTTAATGTCATCAGTTTCCTGCTCTGTGGAATGGGGAGAACCACAGTACCACCTCCAGAAGGAAGCTCCACCAGGACAAGGATTTCTATTGCTCTGTTCAATGATGTCTAGGTCAGCGCCTGGCACCGAACACTCACTGGGTGAACGAGCGGCCGTGAGATTAAAGAAGATGCACGAAGGGTGCAGAGTGCCTGTTGTCTGCAACGATGGTGCCCGCTCACCCTGTCCCCCGGCTCAGATTAGGATGCCCGACCCTGCCACCTCTCTGAGCAGTGTCAAACGCCCCTGGTTTCCTATTGCTCCCAACTCGCAGTCGGGTTCCCAGGAAGATCTCCAGCTGCCGGGGGTGGTAGTATTGGGCCCCCGCCCCGTTCACCTTGTGGTGCTGGCCGTGCAGGAGGAAGTGCAGCATGATGAGGTAATAGCTGTCACTGGGGGGCGTCATGTGGAACAGGAAACGGTGGATGACGTACTCGAGGAAGCTCCAGAGGAACACGCCCAGCACGAAGAGGCCAGGGAACACGGACCCCGGCACCCGCACCGAATACTCTGCGAGGCAGCAAAGAGAGGTGAGGTCAGGGTGACAGCCCCTTGTGGGGCAATGCCTGGTGGCTCCAGACGTCCCACCTCGCAGCCCTGGTGAGTGGGTAGCTGCTGCCCTCTGCCCCGCAGCTATGGGGCCAGGCCACACTGCTGGGGCCCTTGGGTCCAAGTGGGAAGGAGACTGGGAGGCTCTGGACTGGGTCTGGGGGGTCTTTTATAGGAGGGCGGGCTGCTGGCCAGGGATCTGATGTCTTCCTTAGAGCAATGGTGGGAGATGCTGCTACAGCCATGCTAGACCTTTGCCTGGGAGGGTGACCTTGTCTCAGGGGCGCGGGGGAGGAGAAGGGGATAGTTCTGAGCCGAGGGCTTACTGATGGAATTATATACCGCGTTACGCATCTGTGGGCATTGTTCTGATGAGATTCTCACAGGGTCTGGGACCCTGAGGTTGGCATGCACAGCCCACCCCTGCCTGCTGGGACACCTGGCCTCCCCCCACCACCCTCCAAACGCTCCTTTTCAGGCTTCATCGTGGAAACTGCCCCTGTCCCCAGGGCGGGAGCCTGGACCCTCCAGCCTCTCTGCTCACTCCCTGACTCCAACCATGCCACGATCTGCACCTCCCCACGCCCTGGACAGCCGCCTGCTACCAGGTGTCTCCACGTGGTCGTCCACAGTCCCCCAAGCTTCACATCTCCCAAACGAGGCCAGTCATCTTCCTCTTCCTCCCTGCCCACCCCATCACTGTGGCTGCTCCTCGTGGGGTCCCTTCCTCAGTGGGGGACCTGATGTTCACACATTACCCTAGGAGTCGGGCTGCAGTTACCCCTCCCCGCACATCCATCTGGTCCCACACCCCGCTGGTTCCAGCGCCTTGTGATCTCTTGACAAAGCAGAAAGCCAGACCTGGACTGGCCAGACGGGGACTGACTGCTCGAGGGTGTAGGGTTTCCTCCTGGGGGGATGAAATGTTTTGGAAATAGACAGAGGTGGTGGTAGCACAGCATTGTGGATGTACTAAATACCACTGAATTGTTCACTTTAAATGGTTAACTTTGTGTTATGTGAATCTATCTCAATTAAAGAAACATACATACATATCTCTTGGGTGAGTCCATCACTCTTAATCTACTGGTACCTTGTCACTTGGTGCCACCACAGCAGCATTTCCCTCTCATTACCCCTTCCTGCCTCCACTTGCTGTTCAAACCCTTCTGTGGTGCCTCATCGTCTTCAGGCAAAGTCCTAACCCCACAGTGCAGCACTTGAGGTCCCTGGAGACCTGACCCTGCCAGCCTTACCCCTGCCTCCTCTCCTGGTTACACTGCACGTGGGCGAAGCCAGACCATGTGTGGCTCTTTGGATGTGCCATGTGCTTCCCCCCCAGCTCCATACTTTTGCTCATGTTTCCTTCACTGGAATTACCTCCCTGCCTTCCCTATCCTTGAAGATTTGGCCCCAGGAGAAGCCTGTGCAGATGCCCTTTGCCACCCCTAGCTGGGTACACAATCTTTCCCTCCCTCCATCACACTGCACCACGCCTGTGCTCTGCTCATTCCTCCCGGACTAGGTCACGAGCGTTTTATGGGCAGGGTCTGTGGCTTTCACTTTCTATCTCCAGTGATTAACACAGCAGATGCTCAGGGACTCATGGGGAGAATGGTAGGTAAGAGGCCTCTCTGAAGGGCTGTGCGTGGATGAGATGTGACCCGTGCCGTTTCAAGCGCAGAACCAGGCCCAGAGGCAGGCAGCTTCGGGTTCAGTTAAGGGAGTGTTTCTGAGGGGCTGCAGCCATATGCACGCTGTGGGCAGGCCCAGGACGGGTGACCACAGGTGGCTGCCGAGGAAGGGAGAAAGTCCAGGAAGGCAGAGAGGGAGAGGTGACCTTTCAGGCTCCTGGGACCAGGTTCTAAGGCCAACCCCCATCCTGACACATGGTTCCAGATGAATCTCCATGCAATGAAAAGATTTTTCACAGCTCACCTGGGAACTAACATGTGATGCCACTGAGATGCAACCCACCCCAAAGGATCCACCGCTCTGAAATCAGGTTTCAAGCTGGTCTGACATCTCTCATCCATGGGGCCTGCCATGTCCCCATTTGGTACAAGATGCTTGCCTAACAGCTGGGCCTGTTTTGACTGCAAGTGGCCATTTGGCCTTGGCTGGGCTGCTCTGGTTGTCAAGAGATCCTGCTTCCAGGGAAGCCCTGACACCCCTGGGATTCTTCAAAACACTCTGGTGAAATGCCAAGGACACAGGCTTTGGATTTGTAGACCTGGGTTCAAATCCCGGCTCTGCACCACCTACGTGCTATAATTTTCTCAACGGTAAAATATCCCACCCCTTTTGAGGAGCTGTTGTTAGGATGGAGGTAATACACTATCTGATTATATGATGAGTATATATTATATAATAAGAATAATAATACTCATTATAATAACATAATACTCCTGGTATTTAACAAGTAGCTACTATAACTTCTAAACATAAGTCCAAATCCATCTGTCTCAGTTCCAACCAGCAGTCCTCAGGCTGGGCGCGGAGGCTCACGCCTGTAATCCTAGCACTCTGGGAGGCCGAGGCAGGCGGATCGCTCAAGGTCAGGAGTTCGAAACCAACCAGCAGCCCTGCTCCTATCCACCTCTGGATTCTCCTTACAGAGCTCTAGAGGGTCCTGGGTCCCAGCCTCCTGCCTGGCTGTCCTCTGCCCAAAGCCGAAGCACCTTCCTTGCCACTCAGCTCTCTTGTCTGCAGGGAAAGGACAGACACACAGGAGCATTCCCCGGCCACAGACTTTGGTCTTGACTTTGCCGGGGTGCCCATAACACCATCCCATTTGGGGCCCGTGTCCTTATCTAGGAGGGTGCACAGTGACGGGGTGGCTGGCACTCCCCCTAACATGCCCTCAGGAACTGCTCCGGGGCCATCCTGAGTTTGCAGAACCCCTCTGGCATTTCAAAGCATTTTCATGAACGAATCTAGGCATTTCAGACTTGAGCTGCTGTCTCCGTTCAGCAGTGCCACTGCCACTTGGCACCCTGACTCTTAGGCATTTATTCCAGCGTGTCTTTGTCCAGCAGCTGCACTGGGGCCCCGCCGGGTCTCCCCTCGCCTGGCTTTGTGGGCTCTTATTTTCTCTGCCTGCGGCTTGTGCCTTGCATGACAAGCTGGGGGATGAAGGCGGCACGTGGAGATGTGGCTCTTGTGCCTCCACTGCTGGCATCATGGTTACGGGCTTACTAACCTCCTACACTGGACCTTTATATGACAGGCACATTTTAGCTCTCTGCAGGGGCCTGCCAAGCAGACAGGGCCCTCAAATCACCCTCCCCACCATGCAGAAAGTCCCCTCCTATAGGTCAAGCCTCCGCCCGCCCCCTCACCCCAGCATCACCCCTGTCTGCCCATCCGGCTGGAGCTGGTACTGAGTGGCATCTTGGGAGGAATCTGGCAGAGGGACCTGGGCCAAAGCTTCAGTGTCCCCTTCCCCCTCCGGCCGCCAGGCCTGGAGGCCCTGCCACTGTTTGTGATTGTTAGGGGAGCGCCGGCGGACAGTGGGCGATTCAGGGAGCAGGGCTCTGAGCAACAAGCCCCGTGCTGTGCCTGAGCTATTCAGCGTGGGCAGAAAAGGGTAACCTTGGCTCACAGCGGGGCAACTGCAGTAACCCTTGGTGACCAGGAGCAGCTCTGGGCTGGGATAGGGGGGCTTCCTGCAGCTTGCTATCCCCCACTTGTCTCAGGTCAGGTAGATAAACTGAAGCTCCTGGCACTGTGACCCTAGCCCCTGTCCCCCACAACCATTCAGGCCCTTGACGTGCCCCTCCTGGAGATGTGGCCAGGAGAGACACCACGGGGTATGGAGAAAAGAGCTGGTGCCTGTAGCTCAGGGTGAGTCCGGAGCATGGGGACTGAGCAGGGAGGGAAGTGTGGCTGACAGGGGTGGCACTCCCAGCACCTCCCTGGTGCAGGCTGGGCCCTGACGGACAGACAGAACACCCCAGCAGATGGCTGCACCTGGAGGCCCCAGGTAGGCAGTAGGCTTGTGGGGCCAGCTGGCAGGTGGCCACACCTAAGCTCATGGCCACCCTCAGTCCCATAGGCTCTTTGGACATTATCTCCTATCAGCCCCTCTCTCTTTCCCCTGCCCCCCAACTAGAAGCTTGGAGCACCTGGTATCCTCATCCTAGCCACATGACCCTGAAACACTCGCTTGGTACCTCAACTCCAAAAGGGGACAATGATAGGACCCTTCACATGGGGCTGGTGGGAGGGCCATATGAGGTGGTCCCTGGAAAGCACGTGGCCTGGCACGTGGCAGGTGCCTCACAGAGGTGAGTGGGTTATTACTCCCAGTCTGGGGATCGGCTGCATGGCCCTGTGCCTTGGAGATACTCTTGGACACCCCCAGATCTCTCTCTGAGGCGCTCTGCTCATCTGTGCCGTATTCATGGACCAGTCCCAGTCCAGGTCCCAGCTGTGCCACCTGATGAAGTGACTTCATTTTCATTTAGTTTCTTGCCAAAGAATCCCAGGTCATACATTTTCTGGTATTAGACTCAGCAAGAAGCCCTCTTTTTTATTTTATTTATTGATATATCACCTGACAAAATGATTTCATTTAGTTTCTGCTGATGTGTTGTTGGGTTTTGTATCCATCTGGGGGGTGAGTGGGAGTCTGACAAAATGTTTCTTTTCTACAGAGAGGCCTCACTTAGAGGTGTCTGTGGTGTGGTTTGGGGGTTCTGTGCTCTCAGAAACTCAGGAGTGGGGAGGACACCAAGGTCTCCTGCCTCCAGGATCCACGCGAGCAAGTCAGGGGGAACCTGGCATTACCTGTTGTGAAGGTCGTGAAGAGTCGGACGTTGCCCTGGGCCAGGGTGTGGTAGTAGGACCAGCTGAGGTACAGCACCAGGGGCACCCAGATGATGGGGACACTGTACCTGCAGGAGGGCCGTCAGGGTGAGAGGGACACACGCACAGGGGCTTGACAGGTTCCAGCTTTCCTCAACTGGAAGGGGGACAAGATGACACCAAACCACATGCAGAAAGCATATGGAGACCTGGGGTAAAGGGACACGGGTGTGGGGGATGGGAAAGACAGTCCATCCATCTCCTGTCTCTGAGATGAGTTACTGGCAGAAAAGAACTGTGTCCCCATGGCTACTGACACTATGCAACTGGATAGACAGATGCTGACCACTTGTGGCAGAGAAGCAAAATTGCAGGCAAAATTGTTTCCATGGGCGTTAGAGGTTAGAAACCCCTCATAGGAGTTGGGAATAAACCAGGGGTGGCATCCAAAGAGGTTTCTGGGTACACATTGGGCTGTCACCCACTCAGTAGACAAAACCATGCACAGGAGTGAACTATGCCTATAGCGTGTTTCACCCTCCCCAAGAACTTACAGCACAGCCCTGGGCTCTGGGGAGAGACCCAGTTGCCCCTTCCCCTTCTATATCTGATTGGCGTCATCAGGAGAGGGACAGCCTGCCACAGGCTCAGGGAGGAGCTCACCAGACAGTCTTGGAGAGGGCCTCAATGAAGTCTGAGTGGAAGAGGCGGATGGGTCTGGTCACCGGCTGGTGGACCCACTCATCATACTTCTCTCCTAAGTGGCCCACCTGCCACAGGAGAGGTTTTTGCCAGTCTACCAGGTCCTGCAAGAGACAAAGTCAAGTGGACACTTGATATTCATATCTTCCCACATTAATTTTCCTATCTCCTGGTTATAGTATCCCCACCGCCCACCTCAGCTCATGTGGTCTATTTGGGACACCCACCCTCTTGCTTCAGGGATGCAGAACCGACCAAGCTGCTCGCCCCAGCCCCTCTGGCCACAGCAATGGGATCCAGTGCAGGCTCATGACCTAAGCTGGTGCAATGAGCCATGACACCCTCTCTTCCTGCTGGAGTTGTAAGTTGGCAGGTGTGAGCCTGGAGTTGCCAGCAGAACCTGCCTGAGGTCTCAGCCAGCACAGAGGATGGCCACACCAAGAGCCAGAGAGACAGAATCCTGGTGATGATACCTGAGCACCCAGATTCAGCCACATCTGAAGCTTGAAGCCTTGCCCAGGACTCTAGGTACAGGAGGCCACACATTCTGTATCAGGAATTAAGTAGGCCCTTTTCCCTCCATCACAGGCTTTCTTCTTTCATTCATTCAACAATTGGTTTAATATTAATATTTCATATATTAGCATTCATATATGTGTGTGCTAGGTGCTGAGAAGATTCAACAGGAACAAAAGAGACCATCGTTGTTCCATATTGTTCACTGCTTAATCAAAGTTTAGACTCTGGAGTCAGGCCTGGGTACAAATCCCAGCTCCACCACTTACTGTGTGACCTTAGGAAAATTACTTAACCTCTTCGAGCCTCAGTTTCCCCAGCTCTAAAGTGGAAGTAATAATAACAGTACCTACATCAAGTGCTCAGTAAGATGTGGCATGCTAACGAAATAGTTTAGTGGCAATTCAAGGCAGGCTGAGATCCAGAGAAAGAATAATTGGCACAAATCCCCAGGTCCAGGGTAGGCAAGGGCTTTGCAGAGGGCCTGGGGTTTGGGTTGGAGCTCATACAACATGGAGGACTTGGCAAGGGAGAGAGAGGAAGGGACAGAGGGGAGTGTGGGCACAGACATAAAGTTGGGAACAAGGGTGGCCCATTTGGCACCTTGACACTGCTCTGTGGACAGCAGGAGGAAATCTACTGAGGGCTTTGATAACAGAACACCCTGAACCAGGCCCAGGAGTTGGTGCTTCATTCTCTAGGCCAGATGTGTGCCTAGAGAATGAAGGCATATGAACTTGGCAGTGATGTACGTGCTCCCCAGCGGTATTCACAGGCCGACCCTGGAGGCAGGACAAAATACTGGAGATCCTATTTCTATTTTTGTATTTGTACTTGTGATATGTTCATCTCATTTTTTCCCCCAGCTACATGGTCTCACTATGTTGCCCAGGCTAGACTCAAACTCCTGGGCTCAAGTGATCCTCCTGCCTCAGCCTCCCAAGTAGCTGAGACTAAGATGCATGGGTGCCTGGATTTATCTTATCTTTAAATTACAGTCAGATGTGCTCTAATGCACAGAATACAAGAGTACATTAGCACATGCAAGTTCTTTCTTTATAGGTAATTAAAATGGAGCCACTCCAGGTGCAGTGGCTCACACCTGTAATACTAGCACTTTGGGAGGCTGAGTCAGGAGGATTGCTTGAGGCCAGGAGTTTGAGACCAGCCTGAGCAACATAGTGAGATCCCGTCTCTACAAAAAATAGAAAAATTAGCCAGGCATGGTGGCACACGCCTGTAGTCCTAGATACTCGGGGGGCTGAGGCAAAACAATTGCTTGAGCCCAGGAGTTCAAGGTTGTAGTGAGCTATGGTAACGCCACTACATACTAACCTGGGCAACAGAGCAAGACTTTGTCTCAAAAAAACAAAGCACATAAAATGCAGAATGTGCTCAAAATTTTACGACAAGGATGTAAGACTAGAAAAGTTTAGAGGCCACAGCTGTAGGCAACGAGAAGCCCTTGAAGATTTCCGAAGAGTCAGTGTACTGAAGAAGGTTAATCTGGACCCAAATTAGTAAACAATAGTGAACTTGCAGTCTGGGGACCACCTTCAAAGCCTGGCTCTGCCATTTATTGGCTGTGGGACCCTGGGCAAGTGTCTGTATCTTTCAGAGCCTCTCAGCTCTCTCATCTGTGAAGCCACCCACCACTCACAATGGAGTGAGGATGAGGGTGTCACATGGTGCGTGCTCCACCTCCAGTACGAGGGAGCTCCAACTTCGGGTAGAAGGGGTGGGAGGGGGAGGGTGAAGGGCTGTAAGTGGCAGAAGAGCATGCAAGCTTGGGCCAAAGAGCTAGCGCTGATTCTGGAAACCTGCCTTCCCGTGGCCCTGGCTGGAATCTTGTCCTCACACAGGCCTCCCTGCCAGAGCTGGCTCAGCCCCAGCGGGTCTTCCAGAAACTGGCTTTCATGAGCTCCCAGCTCCCCTGGATGTGAAGCTAGTCTCCACTACAGCCTTGGGGCAGGGGCGTGGGGGTACCGGAGCAAGCAGGCAAGGCCACCAGCCAGTCTCCCTGTGCCTGTGCCCAGAGTGAAAGGCCCAAGAAGCTTGTGGCTCTCGTCATATGATCTTGGCAGGTTCCAGGTGCTGGCTGCTTTCTAGTGGTGTGTGGGGCGGGGAGGATGGGGAAGGTCACTTCCTGCTTCTCCAGGTCAGCCTGGAGCCATCCTGTCCCAGCACCAAGTCAGGCAACCGCCCAAACCCCGCCCAGTCACTGCTCCCTTCCTGACCCAGCCTCCTTGACCTCAGTCCTGGGTCCAGCAGCAAACGGGTTCACTGGATGCGTGCAGTCTCATTCCTTCCATTCCTCCACCCCAGGTCTCCAAACACACACACACACACACCACACACACACCAGCACGACCAGGAAGAAGAACTAGAGGAACTAGCTCTCAGCCTGTGTTTACACCTTATCTTGCAGCAGCCTGCAGAGCCCCACCTTAGAAGCTGGGCCAGGGTCACAGAGAGCACTTGAGGCTTTGTCCCAGCTGCAGTAACACTGACAACTGACGCCCGCGGAGCACAGGTCATGGGCCAAGCATGATTCTAAACACCTGACATGTATTCAATCATTTGATCCTCACCATACCCCTGGCTAGGCAGGCACTCGAATAATGGTCATTTTGTAGATGGGGAAACTGAGGCTGAGTAACCTGAGGTTGCCCAGTTATGTCTCCCTGATGAGCTGGCCCCTTCACCATTGGGAAACAGCCATCCTGGTCCCTGGTAATACTCCTTGTTCTGGAGTCCACTTGGATAGTAATAGAACCAATCAGCTTCCTGAAGCTTGGCGTGTACCTGGTCTCTTCCATTCTTTGTCTTTCAACCTGTGTATGTCTTTACATTTAAAGTGCATCTCTTGCAGGCAGCGTATGTTTGGGTCTTCCTTTTTTGTAAAAAAAAAAAAAAATCTATCCAGACAATCTTTGCCTTTTAATTGAAGAGTTTAGTCTATTTGCACTTACTGTTGGAGTAGGTCTACCCTTGTGCTACTTTCCATTTGTCTCCTCTGTTCTTCCTTTGTCTCATTTGCATTAACTATTTTAAAGTCCTCTATATTATCTCCTCTATCAGCTTTTTAGCTATGCCTTTTTGTATTTTACCCCCAGTTGTTATTCTAAGAATGATAATATGCATCTGTATCACCATCTATTTTGAATGAAATCCCTGGTTTTTACACGTCCCACTTTTGCATGCTACACACAACACCCCTCTGCCTATGTTTCATTTGTACACTTAAGTCGGACTTAGCTCACTTCAACAATGAATGTTTCCAGCTATAGCACAGGGACGCAGCCAAGCGGGCCCCTCTCTCAGCCTAGTGGTGGTTTGTGCAAATTTGTATCTATTGATCCATTTTGCCCCCCTTATTTTATAAAGCAAGTAGAAAACAGCATATGATTCATAAGTTTAATTCAGTTGAGACACAAGAATAAGTGTCTAGGTAAGCAACAAGCAGGGACTGCAGCCTAAATCTCACACCCTGTTGTGAAGGGAACAGAACAGAAGGAGGAAGCAGGTATGAGAAACTGGAGCTAGACTGCAGACGGGGTGTTCACTGGTGTGGTGGGAACCAATGCCCCAACACAGGAGTCTGCTGTTTGATGTCCTGTTGCCAATATGGCCTTTGGACATGCTTCAGTTACTCCTTGGGAAGACCAGTGGGCACCGGCCACCTGTACAAATGGTGGGCTTGCTGTCTAGAGTCAGCCCCAAGGCTGCCTCTGGTCCACCTGTGGCCTTGGAGGGCCTTAAACCCAAGTTCCATATCCAGTCCACATTGCATTTGCACAAGGTAGCCCTCAGTGGTGCCCAGGGAAGGTCAACCCAGAGGAATCCCAGGAAGTCCTAGCTCTCCCCGTCAAACGCCTCAGTTGTCAAAGGCCAACACCTGTAATTCTACCACAGTTCTGGGGGAAGTGAAGTGAGTCTCCCACATAAGAGCTTCCCAGGCCTGCTGATCTCCTCCCCATTTTATGGATGAAGACACTGAGGCCCAAGAGGTCAAGTGACTCTTGAGATGGGGTTGGTTGGTCCTGGAGTGGGAACCTCCCTTCCCCCTTCCTGCAGCTTATAGCACCCTCCACACCGTTTCCCAAGAGCTGGGACATTCACCCTGTGCACTCGGCCTTGGTTTTAGGCAGTACATGTGTTGATAGGGTGTCCTTTCCCAGTTCTCTTCCAGTCCTGATCACTGAAAGAGAAAGTCTCAGCTGGGTGCTAACGGATTCAAGGCCTCTCACTTGCTGGTCATTTCCAACATGGCAGCTGGCTGGGACCTGGTTTTGAGAAGGGAGGATGGCAGATGACTGCTCAGGACCCAACCAGATAGAATCTCATTTCCTACTCTTCCTGGCCAAAGACCCCTGCGCCCCTTAGCCCTCCCTCACACATGGCTCTCTTCTTCCCAGTTGGCGCCTGGCCCCAGCCCCATCCACCCTTACTTCCTAAGGCTTGGGGGACACAGGGAAGGCCTGGGCAAAGGTCTATGGCCTCTGTAGGAGGCCGGGGGATGCGTGGGAAGAGAAGAGAACAGGCCACTGATCATGCCTCCAGTTCCCAGGCATCTAGGGCTCCCACGGCTACTGTCACAATAGCAAATTCTCTTTTTATAGCTGTGGAACCTCTGTTGCTCAGAGAGGGCAAGCCCAGTGCTCAGGATTGCCCAGCTCTGGAATGAGCAGCTTGTTGAGGGTGGATGGGGTCCTTTGGTGATTCAAAGACCCCAGCAACAGGCTGGGCCCCAGAATCAGATGCAAGTTGGGGTGAATTTGGGTGAAGCACCTTATGCCCCTCCCCCCAGCTCTGCCCCTGCCCCACAGGGAGCAGGGAGGGCCTCTCCCAGGCTATGCCAGGAATGCAGCTTGCAGCATCTCCGCAGGGGGAAAGGGCAGTCTGCTGCCCAGAGGGTGGGCGGATGGGCAGCTGCCAGGGTGGGGAGGGGGCCTCCTCTCCTCTCTTCCTCCTCCCAGGTTTCCCTCCCTCTGGGCAGCACAGGGCCCAGATGGCACAGGACACCTTCCTGGTACAGTCCAGCCCGGGGAACAGTGTGCTTGGAACCTGCTTCTCCCCAGTGTGGCAAATGTGGGCAGAGCGGGCAGCTGCTCGGTGCCTGCGGCTCCTCCCATCACCACGGCTATGAGCTAAGGCAATTGTTCAAAGAAATGTCCGCCCAAAGCCCAGAGCTCCAGGGCAGCTTTCTGAGCCAGAGAGGAGGAGGATGTGCTTCCAACCAGTGGGGCCAGCGGGGACGA
Source organism: Lepilemur ruficaudatus (assembly GCA_963574885.1). Classification (NCBI taxonomy): domain Eukaryota; kingdom Metazoa; phylum Chordata; class Mammalia; order Primates; family Lepilemuridae; genus Lepilemur; species Lepilemur ruficaudatus. The sequence continues at coordinate 69,800 of CAUYRT010038549.1, forward strand.
GCGTAAGGACAAGAAGCTCGACAAGAATCCTGGTGATGATTTTCTGTGCCCTGTTGCTGGTCAGCCTAGGCTCGGGCCTGATGTCCGTGAACCTTCGTAACCCATAACTTTGAGAGACGGGGCCTGAGTGGACCACATTTCCCAGATGAGGAGGAGGGTCGGATGCTCAGCTGTGGAGGCTGTGGTAGGGCCTTGACCCTAGTGTCCCGCTCAGAGCCCAGGTCCTCATGCCCGGCGAGGAAGCCTCCCACCAGCTGAATCAGGACCCCCGTGGCTGTGACTTTCAGCACAGAGGCTTTGCTGAACCCCAGTGCTCGGTCAGTGGACCGGGGGCGGGGCCCTGGGTGGCCTCGCGGGGGCAGCTGCAGGCCCGGCCTGCGCAGTCTGCCTGGGACAGGCCAAGCCCACAGAGCTGGTTGTGCACCACCTGCCCCTGCCCCCACCCCACAACTCATCCCTCAACTGGGACATATGAGGCAGGGGCGGGGGGTGGCCTTAGCTCACCCCATGGAGGTTCAGGCTGATGACAGTGACAGAGAGCGGGGATTGCAGAAAGACAGCTGAGTGCTGTGCAGAATCCCAGCGTGACCTTGGCCTTGGGGATGAAGATCAGCATGGGTGCCCGCCCTGGGCCCCATCCTACAACCAGGTGGGGCTGTCACTCTCTTGCAGCACACTTTCTCTGTGCGCACCACCAGACCCTCCTGCCTGGTGGGTCGGAGGGAAGACGGAGGGAACACAGTAAGAAGACAGAGGGAACGATGTTCTCCATCTCAGTGGCACCGGCGATGGTCGCCCTGTGGCATCTTTTGGCTCACAGCCTGCCCTGTCCCCTGCCCTCCCAGGGCATCCTCGAGACCCACAGATGCAGAGGGCAGTGCCTGGCTTCCTGCCTGCCACCTGGTTTCTGCCCTGGGGTGTTTTTTGAGCACTGCCAAGCTCCGGGCAAGGAGGCAAACAGAGAGGAGCCTCAGGGACCCTACACCCAGAGAGGACAGTCGGACAGTCTTGGGGAGGCCCTGTGGATGTTGGGTCATCCAGGCCCCGCTCTGGGGGAGGGATTGCGGGGAGAAAGGAGGCGCAAGGGGGCTCAAGATGGCTGGAGAGGCAGAGTGCCTGGCAGGGAGCCAGGCCAGCACCCTCGGCACCAGGGTCGGTCCTTCCCCAGAGGCGGGGTGGCCAAGAGGGCCCTTGTGCCGATGTGGGTGCTGTTTTCCCCAGTTCTTGGCAACTTATCTGGGCCTGAAAGGGTAAAACCCTGTGGCTGTCACAATATCTCTGCCAGGCCCAGGGAACCTTGGAGCAGCCCTTGATAACAGGGGTGTGTGTCTGGCAGGGGACAGGGACTCTGGGGAGCTGACTTCTGCATTTGTTCTGTGACACACCTGACCAGGTGATTCTACTTGCCTCTGGAGGGAAGAGAGTGGCCACACCCACTGATGGCCTCATGGAGCTGGAAGGAAGCAGTTGGGCTGCAGCCTGGCTCAGCTGAGGAAGGCTGGGGAAGAGGATGCTGCTGGCTTTGGAGACAACTCCCTCCCTTCTGCCACCCCATCTCCTGATCACAGGCCTCAGGGTCAGCTGTCAGTGTGGAAGGGTCCCAGGACATGTGGCAGGGAGCAGCAGAGGGCCGCTAACCTGCCCAGAAGTGACTTTGGACAGGAGACTTAAGCTCTTCTTCATCAGTTAAATCAGGATAACTGTGTTTTCAGCAGGATGAACTCAGAGAATAGATGATACCTTCAAAGTGCTGGGCATGCGCAGTAAGGGCGCAATGACAGAGGTGTTAATTTGGTGGTAACTACACCCCCAGGGGGATCTGGGCAGGGAACTTCTGCAAACACCTCAAATCACACCTGTTCCCTCTGGTTCCCCAAACAGAGACTGGCCCCCACAGTGGGAAGGGCGGAGAGGGCTCTGAAAAAGACACATCAAAGTGGCAAAAAGAGGCCACTGGACAAAAGGGACACTTGTGCCCAGAAGCCAAGAGCAGTGGGCAGCTCTGATCACCTAACCAGGCCAGCTGGGTTCCAGAAAACACGGAGAGAAGTGAGGAACTACAACCTGGTTTCTTGCCCTGCAAGGAAGCCTGGGGCCTGCCTGACTGGGTGTCTGAAGGGATGACTTAGGAATTGTTCTGGTAAAATTCCATGCAGAAAAGCCAGACCATGGCTCACTTCTCAGCAGGGCAGGGCAGCAGGGTCTGCATCCTGGGCCTCCCTGCTGTCTTTACAGACCCTTCTGGCCCCTGTCCCTGCCCCCAGCCCAGTTCCCCCTCAGCCTTGCCAGCACGGCCCACTCTGTCCCCAGCTTCCAGGGCTGGGGAAACAAGACTCCCTTCCTTGGCAGCACCCAGAGGACTCACTTTGAATGCAAAGCACAAAGGGTTAACTTTGGCAAGTCCCTCTGTCCCAGGAGCAGGTGTGCAAATCCATCCCAGGCCTGGGGACCCTCAGCTGAGCCGGGCTGCTGCCTTCTCGGCCTCTCTTCACAGCTCCTCAGGGTCTGGACCCAATGGAGCCCCCAAACCCTTGGCCTGGGTCAGAGACAGGAGCAGGGCTCAACTTAGATAAGCACTGTGGGCTCCCCCTGTCTCTCTGCTCCCTCAAAGGGGCTGGGGATTGGCCATGCCGGGAATGAGACAGGAATAGGACTTTTTTTTTTGTAAAGTAAAGAGAGAAAAGAAAAGAAAAAAAGCAAAGCATCGTTCACCCTCTGGAGCCTGGGAAGCCTGGCTCCCTGGAGGAACCCAGTGGGCTGGGGGCTCCCCGCAGGGGGTGTCTCCACACCCCTCCGGGCCCAGCCCCTCTCTCAGGGACACAGGAGGAAGGGGAGGAAGTGAGAACATGTGTGTGAAAGAGAGGAAAGGCGGGGAAGGTGAGTCAGGTGTCAGCTGCCTGGACAGCTGGCCAGCGGCCAAGCAGGGAGCAGGCCCAGGGGCGGGTGCCACCCTCTTCCCCTTGGATGTGGCCTCAGTGCCAGCACAAGTGAGGGCGGAGCCGCACGGGTTGGCCCTCCCCTTGCACATGCAATGACACTGGGAGGAGCCCTTCCCCCCCAGGGGCCTGGCGGTGCCCAGCCAGCTCAGAAGGCAGCTCCTCCCCTCTGGGACAGTTCTTTCTCGCCACCCTGCCCTGGCAGCTGCCACAGTCAGCTTTCTTTAGAGCATTTTCTTTCCAACATTCAAGCCCTAAGCCAAGCTCACAGGTCGCTGCTCCAGGGACTCTGCTGGCACCCCCCAGCTCCCCTCACCCCCAGCAGCCCCCAGCCACCACCCTGCTCCATCCTATGCCAGGTACCTTGTCCCAATCCACCTCTTTGAGCCTTGGTTCAATGGCAGGGTCTGTCTTCTGCGGTTCCTCAGTGGTTACAGCCTCACTTTCCATCAAACCCTGCAAACAAAAGACACAAGGTGTTATTTACAGCCGGTGAGGGCAGAGGACAGAGCCCTGAGCGGCCTGGTGAGGAAGCAGCCAGGAGGAGTGAGAGCCCCGTGGTGGGGCAGTGTGGGTAGAAATCAAGGACACTGAGTACTGTCGAAGGCAGAGACACTCTGGTGTGGGTGTTACTATTCTCTATACTTTACTTCTCCCTTGAAAAAATGTCTGCAAAAACAAAATTGGCAGGAAGATGGGGAGAGAAAGCAAGCTGGTTGAGAGACTGCAGGGGAATGAGAGCGGTGAGTGGGGTGCTCTGGGAAGGGGGTCCCTGCCAGTCCTCCTCCAGGTCCCTGGCAGGTATCAGGCAAAAGGAGTCACAAGGTAGCACCAGGCACCTGGTGGGGCTCACTGTGCCATGCCCAGTGACTGCCCTGTCTCCCTGGCTATCCAGTAGAGCCCCTGAGTCACAGGTGGGCTTCCAGGTACCCAAGCCCACAAGAAAGGTAGCAGGAAACGAGGGAGCCTGTTCCTCCAACAGCCCCATGTCAGCAGCCACATGTGGGGTGGAATTGGCAGAGGAGTGGCCAAGTGGGTTCAAGGTTAAATCGAATTAGCAAAGAGGTAAAGTCAGAAGGAAATGGAATGTACTGGGAAAATCACATGGCTCCAGCTAGCTCTGACATCACTCGGGCTGGCACGTAGGAAGGGCAGGAAGGCACCTGCTTTCCCCAAGTCATGGTGATTAAAGGAAACTATGGTGTTGGTGGGCGTGGAGTGGCTCTTGAAAACTGGGTACTGGCAAGAGGCTGAGAGGCTATTGTCATGATTCTTACATTTTAGTTTCCAAATGATCCCGAGAGAACCTGATGGTGACAGTGACCATGTTGGCATTTTCTAGGAAAATCCACATGTAACCCTAATATAAGTGGGCTTTTGTGGTCCTGTCTTGGTCTGTGTATCTCAGCATATTTAGTTTTGTATCATCAAGCTAATACCTGAATTTTTTTTAAAAAGCATCTCATGCTCTCTTGAGGACAAATAAGAGTGGATTTTATAGCACATCATACATTGAAATTCCCTAAATATCCAATATAAATATTTTCCCTCTTCTCATGTCAGCAGCTCAATAATCTTCCTTCCAATTCTGTTTTACCCTCAAAATACCCCAGATAGCCCCCAGACACGGAGCTACCAACCCCCTCTCTCCTGGACAGTTATTTTCTCCTGATCACTCCAAGTCCTTCCTTTAAGTAGGATGATCTACCCCTTTTCTGCGCCTCAAATCCCACTCACTGCAACCCCATCTGCCTTTCCCAGCAAAATGAAGGGATCGGATCATCTTAGCAGGGAAGGGGTTATCATATATATTACCACTTAATGTTTCAGACATCCCACAGTGGCAGACACAGATCTGTTTTGGGTACATCCACCTAAACAACCACCAGAAGCAGAAGAGAAGGCATCTACCTCATCACCTCTTAGCACTGCATGCGAAGCACTCATCTACCCGACTCGCGTCTGCAGTCCTTAGAAAAATCTCCCCATGCTCAGCCACCTGCCACCATGTGTCTGGGTATCACTCTGGGTTCCTTCCCTCTGGGGCTGCATGGGCCCCTTCTCTTTCACCTGACAGGCCTATAAATATTTGGGGACAGCCAATACTCCCACCTCATCATCTGCTTTTCCCCAGGACCCTTTTGGGACACAATGGAGTTTCTAAATGAGCCAGCTGTTCCATGTTCCTCCTCCAAGGCAAGGTATGATGGGACCAGTGCAGAGCTCAGCAGGGCTTGTGCCGCCCTCCCATGGGCCATCATATTTCTGATTGTGGGAACTGAGAAACTGTCAGTCCTTTTAGCCACCACACGATGCCAATCATTCACTTAGCCTATGGCCACCTGGACCACTGCAGTTGGCATGGTGTGCAGAGCTGGGATGGCCCAGAAGGTGACCTGGACCTGCAGGCCTGTTCACCGGAGTGTCACAAAAGATGTGTGATGAAGCCTGGGATGCCCAGCATAGGGATGAACAGGAGAGGTATGCAGTGCAGAACAGGGAGAGCCTGAGAAATGAGGCCATGAAGGGGGGTTCCAGGGACAGGAAGCCCCAGGTGAATTGCCTCTTCAGGGGCTGGTGGTCTCAACAAAGGATCACCACGGCCCCTTCCTCCTCCCTCAACTCTTTCTCCCACAGGATGTCACCCAAATCCACTGCTCCCATCCACTCATTCATTGACACACAGGTTGGAGCATCCCAATGTACCAGAAGCATCAGCTCAAAAGACTCTCAAATCTCTCTGACACTGGCCTCTTCCTTGCCCCAGATGTCACTTTCGACACATCACTCCCGAAAGCGATCACAGTATTGTCCTTTGCACATCAGCTTATCCTTGCCTTCCCTATATTTAAATCTTTTTCCCAAATTTCCAAATTCCTCTCCCATAATGTTCTTGCATTAAGCCAATTTTTTCCCTCTAGCCAGAGGACGACTTGCTATTTTCTAAACACGTCTTATATATTCCTTCTCAAATGTCACCCTGTCCAGAATGAAGACAGAGGTTAATATTCCATGAATGTTTACTGTATGTCCAGCTCTTCAGTCTTCCTAACAATTGGATGGAGTTGGCACAATTATTACAGACATTTGACAGATGCGGGAATCTACCCATGGAGCAGTCCCACAGCTAGTGAGGGGTGGAGCCAGCAGCGAGACTCTGGAATATTCTAACATCATGATCTTCTTTCTCAACCTTATAGCCAGAAGTAATCTGCTCATTTTCCAACTTTAAAAAAAATCATACTCCCCATATATGACTTCTGTTCAGTTGGTATTTATAATTTCTTGCCTCTTACAGTTTTCAGATGTTTAGGTAATTATATTTTTTGTCCAATGGTGTTATAGATTCCAGCAGGGCAGGGACCTTGTTTCTGGTTTTTCCTGGTGCTTTGATGGGCTCTTGCAAATACTAGATGGCTCATCCACGTTTTCCCAGTGGGCCACGTTTCAACACTGGATCTTTACGAAGAAGCCAAAGCCCCCAAGACTCCCGCCATGTGGCAGGCCTGGCTGCTGGGGGTGAAGCTGTGAAACTCTGCAGAGTTCATGCTCCTTGGAAATGTGAAATGAATGTAGCGGGCACATGTGCTGAGCACCAGCACCTAGTGGGGAAACATGGCTCTCTGCCCGAGAGAGGTGGCCCAGAACACCTGACATGCCATCTTGGAATGCTGCCCTGAGCTGGATAAGACAGTGCCCAGATAAAAGGATCAAAATTCCAACAATCTAAACCACAGATTCTCAGTGTCCTTTGGCTCAGTACATAGGACAGGCATGAGTAGAAGTAAAAGTCCGTACGACTGATATGAAATTGCCAGCATTGCACTTTGCCAAATAGAAATATTTTTAAAATTTACTATCAGCGACATTTCATACACAAGAGGAAATTTCAATACCAGACATATAGGAAATACATATTTTCAGAATAAAAGGCAGTTCTTCTCAAGGAAGGGCAGTGGGCAACTTTATACTGACATCTTCAAAAAAGGTTCTATTGAAAAATATTTATTAATGCAGAAAATTATGGCATAAAATTTTGTTTAATGAGCATTAATTGCACATAATCAGGTTTTTGGTTGAAGCTGGTTGATGGGGGGCTGAACGATCTATCTGTCACAGGAAGTAGATCAAATGTTCACTATGTACTGGTTCTTGTCATCTACTTCAAAAATGACAAGGATCCAGTTTTGTAAATGGAAACAGCACTTTTAAGGCTTTTTCATTCCATTGGAACTATTCTGAGTGAAAGGAGGGAAGAGCCGCTGCCAGGAGGAAGGGTGTGGCTGGTGCCCAGAGCGTGGCTCAGGCTGGTATCCCCAGCACAGAGCAGGCCAGTGACTCTCTTGAGACTTCCTCTGAATCATGGAGCAGCCCCGTGTGAGGGCTGGCTGGGGGTGCCCTGCCTAGGAGGACAAGGAAAAAAGGGAGAAAGGGGAAGGCAGCGGGGGCAGTCTCTTCCTGTCCTTCTCCTCCCAGTTCTGCTGCCCTGGAGCCACCAGGGAGCAACATCATGAGTGATACGTGTCTGACAAATAAGCCCTGCACTGGCCATATAAGCAAGGTGCTTTCTGGGTGGCCTCGTCGGGACCACACCCCTCCCTGGCAGAAGCCCAGGTTCTTATCACAGGACTGGACACAACTCCCACACAGGAGGAGACTCCAAGGAGAGCCAGCGTCAATGTCGTGTGGGTGTCACCAGTAGCAGGAACGCTTTCAGGGACAGGGATGTGGCCTCCAGGGCATCTTTCACTGACTAATTTTGTCCAGTCTAGTGAGATGCCAAGTCTACAAACCTTCCCCAGGTGCGGCTGAGACAAAGAGCCTCCCAAAGGCGGCTCCCACTCCCACTCCGGGGACTCCAGGAACCGAGCCTTGCCCAAGAGTGGCTGCACTCACGCCACCAGCGCTGGTCTGGGCCACATTTTCCGGACTCCCACGGCCCAGTGTTTATTTTATAGTTGAGCTGGGCTCACCCTTGAATTCCACAGGCAAACACCATCCATGAATCAGAAGTGTGTAAAGGTCATTCCTGGGAACTCGGGTACAATCCCAACTTTAAACGGCTTTTAAAAAACTTTCTTGAAAACTTCCACAACGCATTATTTAAAGACTCTCCTGATCTTGGAAGCAAGCCAAAGGGAGCTTTGAAAACCCAAAGTATCTAAAAGTGAAGAGTGAGTTTGCTTTTGTTTCAAGTATTTGGAAATTGTTCTAGGCGACGCCTTTGGCTTGAACACGTTTCAGTATTTGGTAGAGGAAGTGAATAATTCCGTAGTCAGACTCATAACCGGCCTTTGCAGGAATGATCGGGACCAGTGTTGAGAAGTGTGGCTTGACGGGGTGTGTTCCGCCCACCTGTGTCAGGTGATAGCTTTCTCAGGAGGCCAACCTGAGGGGCACAAGACAGTCCTGGGGCAAGAAGTCCTCATCCCGGCCCCCCCCCGCCCCCCCCGCCGCCTCTCTACCTTGGGAAGGCAGGCAGGAGACAGCCAGAAGCACGTCTGTGGTCAGGCCCGGGGCGTGTCGCTGTCCTTACACCGTATTTCCCTGTGGGTATCTCCCAAGCTAGCACGTGTGCGCCATGCGGCAGGGACCCTGCTTGTCTTGCTTACCACTTGGTTCCCAGTACCCGGCACGGCCTCGGCCCCGCAGTACTTCTGGAATGATCCACTAGTGTGCAGGAGGGTAGCAGAAAGGGAGCCACCCAAGGCCTTCCACAGCCTGTGTCTGCTTAGAGAAAGGAGAGCGGGGTGTTCCTCCAAAGAGACGGGATAGGGAGGCAGGCACCACTTGCTCCGAGCTGAGAGCCAAGAACGGGAAATATAGGGGGGACAAAGAGGGCATTTCGACCCTCTTAGTGCCTTCCAGCCACAGTCTGAGGCTGAGTGGGAGAGAAGCCCGCGAGACAGAGCTGCAAACCTCGCTTCTCCCAGCACGGCGCCAAGGTGTGCTATTTCCTCTCCAGTCCACCCGAGCCACAGCCCCCATCTCGTGGACTCCGGCTCGCTGACATCCCTGACCAGCTCTCTCTCACTGAGGTCAGACCCCAACGTACACAGCACCCAAGAACTGTCCCCAGCCAGGTTCCCTAACACTTGCCTGTCTCTCAGGGAGGCCACGAGGGTCACCTGGAGCAGGAGAAGAATCCAGGGCCGGCACCTAGTTCTAGACAATACAGACTCAGCTCTAGACTAAGGGACATACAGCGAGTCCAGGCTCCATAATCAACTTGCGTGTGACCTCAGCGCTTCCTCTTGGAACAAGAAGTTGCTTCTCTCTGGCCAGGACACCCGCACTCCCTGCTCTGTGCTCAGGGATTAGGACAGTGATGCCACCAAGTGAAGCAGGAAGGTGTGATTCATAACACACACCTATTTTGTTTGCAGATTAAACATCTAGGAATATTCTCACTCTCACAAAGATGCTCAACTCAAATTTTTCCTACAATATGAGCACTAAGAAACAAAAATCAAACAAAACCATGAGGCACCCTTTTGCCAGAAGTATTGATACAGAGAAAAAAGAAATGCCACAAGCACAGTATTGATGCCACTGCCACTGGGCACAGGGCCAGCTGTGCCAAGGCCCTGGGTGGGCTGAGTGACAGGCTGGCACCAGAGAAACAAGAGCCCCGGCAAGTTCCAAGGAAGGGCAACCCTGGGCCTCTTCCTCCCTCCCGTCTGGGTGGCGAGGAGCAGAAGTGGGTGGTGGGCACCGATGTCTACTGGTTCTCCTCCCCTCATGTCTGGAAAGGAGACAAAATCTGCAAGGGCAAAAGAATCACAGCAGAGACTCAGGCCATGCACCAAGGATGTCACCTTCAGGGTGTCGCTTCCCAGTGTAGAGGCCTGTCATGGGTTGAACTGTGTTCATCCCCCTTCCCTAAATTTATGTGTAGAGGTCCTAACACCTAGTACCTCAGAATGTGGCCTTATCTGGAAATAGGGCTGTTGCAGATGTAATTAGCTAAGACAGGGTCACTAGGGTGGGTCCTACTCTGATGTGACTGATGTCCTTATACAAAGGAGAAATTTGGACACAGACAGGCACACGGGGAGAACAACACGTGAAGATGAAGGCAGAGATAGGCATGATGCAGCTACAAGCCAAGGACTGCCAGTGAATCACCGGAAGCTAAGGGCAAGGCACAGAATAGGTTGTCCCTCGATGTCCTGAGAAGGAACCAACCCTGCCCGTCTTGGACGTGCAGCCTTCAGAACTGTGAGATGGTATGTTTCTGTGCGTTGAACCACACCGTTGGTGGAGTCCTTATGGCAGCTCTAGGAAACTAACATAAGGCCTGAACCACCTTTGCCTGGGATCAAGACAAGGAGGAGAATCAAGAAGGAGAGGGAATTCAACAGAGAGAGACCCGCCAGGTTGGCACCCAGGGAGATGTGGAGCCAGGAGTGGGTGTCTCACCCTAGACCCAGACCCTGGCAGAGACCAGGGTCTAGCAGTCTTCATCCCCTCCCTACCCCTAGGGGCAGGGCAGGCAGAGGGCTCTGTTTGGGAGGCGGCATTCAAGGACATCCCCTCCCAGCCCACTGTTTGCCCTCTAGTAGCCAGGGGGCCTTGTTCCCCTTCTTTAGGGACTGGGAAGTCACCTCCCAGTTCTCCAGCTGTGGAAATGCTGTGCGTGGCGGCGCACGCAAACTGCCGCTCTCTTTAGCACAAACCTTGTTCTACTCCGCACCTCCCCACCCTCTCGGTGTGGCAGCGGGGACAGCCGTGCCACCTCCAGGGCCAGCGCCTTCACCACAGGGCACGTGGGGTGGCGACTCATCGGGATTGAGGCTGGCAGGAGCCACTGCACGGGCAGGAAAACCGAGGCACAGAGACACCAAATCGCTTGTTCACGATCTCTCAATGATCCCTGGGAGGGCCCTGCAGGAGCCCGGGTCCAGTGCTGTCCTCGGGGAGATGCTCCACACACCTTCCCTCTCTCCTGAGGACTCTCTGGGGGTCCCCAGGCCCCGGCCTGGTCTCTGCTGGAGCCCCTAGCCCCCTCCAGGGCCCAGCCCCTGTCTTCCCTGGAGAGGGTTTGCTTGGAGGGCGCCTGGGGGAAAGAACAGAGAAGAACAACGGAAAGTCTGCGTTCTGCAGCGCAAACAAACAAGTCGCCACAGAGTCGCTGAAAGGCGGCAGTGTGTGGCGTGGGGCCGCGGGGGCGGGGCGCGGCATAAAGGAATGTTGTTCGCGAAAGCGGGGCTGGGCACCGAGGGACGGACAGATGGCTTTTTATCCCACAGCCTGGGTTTCGCCTGAAAACCCTTTTTCTGAAATGAGATGGTGCCCCGGGCCCTGTGTCCAGCTGCCCCCTCCCCACGGAGGCCCAGGGGGCGGCGGGGGCTCCAGGTGCCTCGGTGGCCCGGCCAACACTCGGTGGCAGGTGGGAAGGGACAGGCTGAGAGGAAGAAGTTGTGCTGGGGCGACCCATCTGCAACCAGAGTCTTCTTTGGGGAGCAGCCTTTTGCATTAGCAAACCTACCTCCACCGCCCCCAGGGCGCGGTCTCTCGGAGCTGGATGCTTTGGGAGCTAAAAGCTTCTGGCTAAAATGAAGGCGGCAGGATCCTCCTGCTCCCTCCTCGGTAAGCTGCCCTCTGCCTTGCTAGGTCCAAACGGAAGCCAGGCCCAGCTAGGTGAGCTCTGGACACCCTACTGTGGCCTGAGAAACCACACCTGACCACCCAGGGAACCTCAAAAGCACGCCCATCCCGCCCCCTCGTCACTGCAAGGGGACTGGCTCTGCAGGCAACCATCCCGGTACTTGTAGTAGGAAGAAGAAAGGAAAACAGGAAACACTTAGGGAACTTGTGCCTGAGGACTGACCAGCCTCTCCTGCTCACGCGTGGGGAGAAAGACAAGAAGACAGTCCTGGCCTTCTGGTGTTTGACTCCGTTCGCCATGGACCTGGCATTGCTTCTACTCACAAAACAAGCCCCCTCTGAGGCTATCACCAGCAACCCTGTGACCAGGAGGAGAAGCCCACATAGCTGGGCAACCAGGACATCAGAGAAGGGGCCGATGGTTTGAAAATGCTAAGTTACAGGTCCCAAGGGCACCTCACAAGTTTTCAGGCCCATAACTTGATTCCGTACCAAGTCCTGCCGGGGACAGCGTGCACTCACGTGGACCCTCTCCCCTCTGGCCTCCAACCTTGGATCAGGGCCACATTTCCAGAAATGCACAGACTCGAGGAGACGTGTGGCTTTTCCCAGCAAGTCCCCAGTGTGGGGATGTGTGGGGGCTGGGGAGGAGGGACCCTCCTCCTAGGAGCATGCGGTGGGCATGACCTGGCTCAGTCAGGGTAAACAAGAGGGCTTGGAGGCTCCCCTTCTGGGTCTTTCCTTACAAAATCCTGCCTCCAGCTGTGAGCTGCAGTGCTAGGATGGGAGGGACCTGAGCTCTGGCTCTAGGAACAGCTCAAGGCACATGAGTTCCTCTGAACACATGCCCTGGTGAGCGTGACGACACCACTGCTAGGCTGCAGGCCCTCAAGGCACCGCAGGCAGGCTTGCAGGATGTGCCATTCACGAGAAAAACGCACTCCAGACACCTAAAATATATTATCTCCTTGCTGACTCACATGTACAATAAAACAGTTTTCATATCTACCATGTAACACTCCAATCTGTAAGGACTATCTTCACTATACTGTTTTTTTGCTACTTTTAAAGGAGAAACAAGACTACTGGTTTACAAATAACCTCCTATACCACTATTCCAGAAACACTATTCCTAAATTTGTCTTTTGTAATCTAGTAGTTAAAGAAAGAAAAATAATTGTCGTTCTTGCCACTGTTTGCAAAATGGCAAATGCTTATAGTCACTGAGCTGTTTTGTAAAACAAACAAACAAAAAAAACCAAAAACAAAACAACCACAACCTAACAACCTAACAGTAAACAACAATAAACAACCTAACAGCTACTATTTCTCTTATAGTGAGTCAAATGGTCTCCTCCCCTGTATAGTTGAGGATGTCAGAGGTCGGCTGACTTGTCTCAGGTGGCATGATTAGTTCTAGAACACAAGTCTGTTAGACTTGATGCTATGTCCTCTTTCCTACTGTCTTTTAATCTGACAATTTCGAAACCCACTGCACATGAGCAAAGTCTACACAGTGAGTTCTAGAACTCGTGATGACCGGTGACTCCTGGTGAGCTATAGCCTATATTCCATGTTTTGTATCTGTCACTATAATGATGCTTTAGTCCCAGGGGATGACTTCCTTGAATGACCCCAGGGCAGGGTGTCCTTCTGGGTGGGCAGAGCCTACCTGACATAGCCACAGGTGAGGAGCACCACTGAACACATGTCAAGTGCAGAGAGGGCAAGAAGGAGCCATTTGTGAACGATGTGGGGACGCCAGCTTCCTAGAGCAGAACCACCAGGTTAGGGACCATCATCCCAGAGAGGAATGCTTGCGGCTCTGGGACCAACACCACCCAACAGACTTTCTCCAAGGATGGAAACATTCTGTATCTGTGCTGCCCAACAGATAGCCACTGGCCACGTGTGTCTGCTGAACACTGGAAATGTGGTGAGTGTGACTGAGGAACTGAATTTTTTATTTGATTTTAATTAAGTTAATGAAATTAACTTAACCACACGTGGCTAGTGGCTGCCATATTGGACAGCACAACTCTGCACTCATATATTCAACTACTATTTGAAATCTCTACTTGGGTGCTTTCCTTGGCATCTCAAACCTAGTATGACCCCAGTGAACTATTGTCCCATCCCAAACCTGGGCCCCCACCCCAGTATTAATCATTTCCATACATCAAACCACCCAGGTGCTCGTTCCAAACCTCGGCGTCATCCTCAACTTCTCCCTCTCTCTCTCCGCTGACGTCTGATCCGTCAGCATGTTCTAGTGGTTCTGTGTCCAAGACAGTTTCAAATTCTCTCCATCCTCATGGTCACCCAGTCCAGCCCATCCTCCTCTGTCACCTGGAGAGCAGTGATGGCCCCTTCACTCTCTTTCTGCTTCTACTCTCGACGCCCCTCAATCTACCCTTTACAGGGCAGCTGGAGCTACGTGACAAAATGTAGACCAACTTTATGAGTCTTCTGCTTAAAACCCTCTGGTTTTAAGGCGTCTCATGGTTCTCAGAATCATATCGAAATCCCTGCCCATGACTCATGAGCCCTGTCATGCCTCAGGGCCTTTGCACATGCTGTTCCCTCAGCCTGGAATGTTTGTTACTCAGTTCTCATGACAGACAGTTTCTTTTCATCCACCAAATATCAGCTCTTCAGAGAGTCCTTCTCTAATCACCACGTTCAGAGGCTGCAGCCATTTTGTCACAGTTCCATGGCCTCAAATATATGATCTAGTCTGTTATTCTGCTGTATTTTATACACACATACACACAAACACACACACACAGAATACTTTTATTCTGTTATAGCATTTATTGCTACCTATAATTATTGTGCCTGTCTCCCTCTGCTGAGGTAAGTCCTATGGGTACAGCAGCCACTTGTCTCTTTGTCCCCTGCACCAAGCACAGTGCCTGGCATGGAGGAGACATCACTATGTTTGTGGCTGTCTAGTGGAAGAAATGGTGGGAAGTGGAGGCAGCCCTGCGAGCCCCTGGGACACCTAGGGCCTTAGCTGGCCTCGTCTTTGGAGACTGTCCTTCCCTGCCCAGGGTGAGTGTCCCAGATACAGTGCTGCACCTGTCCCAGTGAAGACAGGATGGGGGTGAGTCAGTGCAGACCCCACAGGTCCTGGCCAAGGGGAAGGGAAAGGGCAGCTCTGAGAGGCCAGAATGTCACCATTCTCCAGCTTCTCCAGGGGTAGGTGGTCTTGCCCAGGAGGGTCCAAACAGATAGCAACTCAGGATCTGAAAATATCCACCCATTGCTACCCAGCAGAAATTGATCCCCTTCTTAGCAGGGGCTGCAGCTGAAGGGACTCCTCACCCTCCTGTTTCAGTGTGATCTACGTGTCCTGTTTCACAGCATGATCGCACCGTAGGCACCACCATCCTGCAGGGGAGGCAGGGAACAAGGAAGCCACCCTTCCACCCTTCCCGAGGGGTTAAATGACTTGCTCAAAGCCACAAAGTTAGTACAATGCAGAGCCAGGATGATGGCACAATCCTTGGGCTCCAGATCCCAGGTTCCCTCCTCTCGTTCAAGGGCAACCGGGTGAGCTGCCCGGTTGATGTCCACTGTGTAACCGCTGTGCGCCAAGTGCCACGTCGATTCTTTAATAACCCCACGAGAACTGCCCACCAAGCCACATCCAGGGTCTCCAGTGTCCCGCCTCCATCTTTCTTCTGCCCTTCGCCTTCTCAGACAGCGGGTGGCAAACTTTATGGTGCTCCTGAGTCACACAGAGTACTTGTTAAAAGTACAGATTTTTGGGGTCTGCTTTTGGAGGTTTGGAGAGTAGCCTAAGAATCTTTTCATTTTTTCTAGCACCTATGCTAATTAATTCGTTAGTTATATGTCATTTTTTTTCACTCAAGTGGAGCATCACACTTTTCATACCAGTCTTCAACACTGGAATCTCTGTCACCATTAAGGTCATTTTTCTGAAATATAACACAATTCTCCAGTGATCGTTCATAGTCACTTCCATCCAGGTTGTCTCAGTAGCAGAAGTTGTTTAATGACATTTGTATTGGGAGAAATAGGGTCCCCCCTCCACCCCAAATTCATGTCCACCCAGAATTTGTGATTTTATTTGGAAATAAGGTCTTTGATATAATCAAGTTAAGATGCGGTCATACTGGATTAGGGTGGCCTCTAACTTTAATATGATTGATGTCTTCATCAGAGGGAAATTTGGAGACATAGACACAGAGCCACAGGGAAGAACACCTGGTGACAACGGAGGGAGATATTGGAGGGCTGTATCTGCAAGCCAAGGGACTCCAAGGACGGCAGCCCCGCTGGGAGACAGGAGAAAGGTGTGGAACAGATTCTCCATCAGAGCCTCTAGAGGGAACCAACTCCACTGATATTTTGATATCAGCTGTCTAGCCTCTAGGAGAGTGAGAGGATAAATTTCTGTTGTTTTAGCAGCTCTAGGAGACTAATAAATCATCACTGGAACTGTGATCTTTGCTCCATACAACCATTCACGTGCTGTTATTTTATTTTCCCACTCATTCTTTAAGGACATATCTGTGAGTGATTTCCACTAGCCTGGCCATCCACGCACAAGTGAAACTTGACCTGCAGGCCCTGCCTCCAGCGAACCAGAGGCTGTGAACACAGAGCAGGAAGGGTGAGCAGGACCCATCTGCATGCCAACTTCCAACGGCAAGGCTGCTGCCACCTCCTCATCCCTCCCTTCCCTGGCTGCCATTGCCGCCATTCCATGACTGCTCAGACTCGGCGACTGGGCTTGCTGACTGGGGCCTGCCACCTGCATGGGTTTCCCTACCTGCTCCGGCCACACTACCTCAGGACCCAGGGCAACAAGCCGGGCAGCCTCGACCTCTGAAGTCAGAGTCAACGGTGTACCAAGGCCAGCAGCCTGCTCCGGAATGACCCCCATCTCCTGTCCTGCCCTTTGCTTTCTCTGGTGGAGGAGAATCTTGGCTGGAATTGGAAAGAAGGAGGAAAAAAATTAACGGCTAAAACCTAATAAAAAAGTAGTGACTTTATTGGTAGAGGATAGAGTTCAAAAACAGACTTAAATATATGTATAAATGAATGATATGTGATACAGGTGGTTTTTCAGTGGGAAGAGAGAGATTCTATAAATCTGGGACAACCGGTTAATCATTTGGAAAAATAATAAACCCAAAATAATCTCTATCTTGTTCTTTACACCAAAACAATTCTAGGGAAGTAAAATATTTAAGCAAAATCAAACAACCAAGCAATAAGAAAACACATTAAGCATAAAGTTATTAGCAAGATACCAAAACATTTTTGTTTTTATGTATAAAATCCTAAAGTGGGGGAAAACCTTATCTTTCTAAGAATGCTAAGACTGATATCTTTTGCCATATGGAAAATTTAAAGGTTTTGTATAGAGAAAAAATGTTAAACAGGTCAAAAGACAAATTAAAAGTAGGACAAAATAGCAATACTGATGATGGAAAGTGAGCTAATACCCTTTATATCTAAGAAATGACTATAAATCAGTAAGGTAAAGACCAACTATGAAATACAAAGGTAGAAAAAGGACATGAAAAGGCAGTTTACCAAAACATGGAAATAGCTTAGAAGCATATGAAAGGGAATTAACCACACTTTAAAAAGGGCTTTAAAAAAAGAAAAAAAATTATACCATAAAAAAAGACATTGAACCTCCCTTATCCTTCATGTAAATAAAAATTTAAACAGGGAGCAACTTTTTTCACCCATTGGCAACAATTAAAATTACTGATAATACATGGAACTGGTGAGAGCGTGGAGAAACAGGCATTCTCACACGTTTTTGGAGGAAGTTTAAATTGGAACAACCATTTTAGAGGGACACTTCGGCAATATCCATTAAACACAAAATGCATATTATTTTGATCCAGAAATTCCAAATCCAGGACTCTATATTACACATTTATTTGCACATATATGCAAAATGATTGTGCAAGGATGCTTATTGTAGCATTGATGTTATAGGAAAACACATTAATAGCAATAGCTGTTAAACAGAATGAAGTCAACCTATATTGTTGATATGGAAAGAACATAAAATATGCCACTGGGTGAAAAAGGCAGCAAGTTGCCAAGCAGTCTGTATCATATGATTCCTTTATGTGGCAAATAAAAAGATAATAATATATGTGTATGCAAGGACAGAATATTTCTGTGAAACTACGTGAAAAATTGTTAATAGTATTTATAGAGGGACTAGGATGAGAGGGAAACAAATTTTTTTTGACATTCCTTTTAACTGTTGAAATTTTTGTCAACTATGTTCATATGTAATTATAATGATAGGAAAAAGGGAGGAGAACCTGCCTAATTTTAACCAACCATGTGATCCTTCCCTTGCTGAATGTCATACGCCTTTGACATCTGTCCTAATGGAATGCCCTCAGTGAGTACTGATTCATGTTAATTAAAATTAGAGTCTTCTGGGACCAAGTTCCTTCCCAGCCCCTTTGGCAGGTACCACAACCTGCATCTGGAACATTCTGAGGGAGCCCTCCTGAAAGCCACAGGCTCTTGACTACCTGCAAGGCTCAAAGCCAGGCAGCTGCCCGCAAACTCGGCTCCCAGTCACATTGGTTGCCTGGCTGTGTACCAAATTCACACCTTTCCTTGGGCTTCTGCCCTATCATGCCATGCCCCTCTCCCTCGCACCTGGCAGGTTCTCTCCAGTCCCCTGGCATCTGGTCACATCTAGTCTGGGACATTCTTTATACTCTTTTCCAGGCACAGAGAGGGTATTTAGAAAAGGTAGGATCAGGAATTAGAAAACTAGGATTCCTTTCCTTTCCTTCCTTCCTTTTTGAGACAGGGTCTTGCTGTGTTGCCCAGGTTGGAGTGTAGTGGCATCATCATAGTTCACTGCAATCCTTGACTCCTGGGCTCAAGTGATCCTTCTGCCTTAGCCCTGTGAGTACCCAGGTCTATAGGCACATGCCACCATGCCTCACTGTTTTTTTGTCTCTGTTTTTTTGAGACAAGGTCTTGTTCTGTTGCCTGGGCTAGAGTACAGTCAGGGCCATGGTATCATCATCACTCACTGCAATTTCAAACTCCTGGGCTCGAGCGATCTTTCTGCCTGAGCCTCCTGAGTACAGACCTGGCTAATTTCTAAAATTTTTTTTTATAGAGATAGGGGTCTCTCTCTGTTGCTCAGGTTGGTCTCGAACTCCTGGCCTCAAGAGATCCTCCCACCTCAGCCTCCCAAAGTGTTGGGATTATAGGTGTGAGCCTCTGTGCCCAGCCTCACTTATTTCTATAAGGGAATGTCTATGTCAGTCTTTAATGTCACTAAATGTACATCCTGCACATGTCACATTCATGACACACACCTCTTCCTGCCGCTCCCCAAGTCAGATCAGCCACCACCATGGGGAAAGCCTGACACTGAGGGCCCTGGGCCTGGCCTGACAAGATGGCTACAAGGCGACAACAGGCCATTGGCTGACTGGCTGAGATGAGCTCTAATCCATTTAGGGGGCAGGTGCACTTAACTCTGTGGGTGAGTTCCAGTGTGCTGGAGGAGGAAGAGGTCCCTACTCCTTCTTTTTCCCTTCCCTACTAAAAATTCTGCTCTTAAATCTGCTTGATGAGTTCAAATGTGTCACATGCATGTACTTCAATGATGTTTCCTAAAGGACAAAAACAAGAGACGCCTAGATAGAAGGAACTTCGAAAATTCCCTCGCTTTCCCTTGGAGGATCACCTCTGCCAGCACGACATTCCAGAGGTGGCTGCACTCCTGGCTGGTGTGGCTTAGAGTGTCACCGCCATGCTGGCCGGGAAGGCTGGCTGCTGGCGCAAGACTGCATGGCCACAGGCTACAGTCTGGCAGTGCAGCAAGAGCCCTGGCAGGGGACTGCTCTATCTCGCCCAGACAGGACCTGCCTCTTGGAGAAGAGAAGCAGCAGCTACCCTACCTAGGAGGGTCCCCTCTTCCCCCCTCGGGATCTACCAAAGCACTGGTGAAAATGTGGCCCATCAAGACTCCATGGCAAATATTTTGGGAAAGAGATGAGGGTCTACAAAGTCACCTGGTCCTAACTGGCCCCTCCTGAGAAATCCAAGGACAAAGTGGGAAGGAACCTTAGCTTAGCAGCTGCTGTCCAGTCCTAGAGACTTCACTGCCACGTGCAACGGAAGAGACGGAATCGTCCACCCCCCACCCCAGGACACGCGCGACACCTCCACCGCAGCTTAGGCCAGACACGAATGGCCTCCAAGCAAATCACACTTCCCTCCAGAACAGCAGGCCCCTTTGGGAGCATTCTGGGGGCCACAGATCATTATCATTTCAGGTTCCCCACAGATTCAGGGTTTCACAGGCCCCATTACTCATAAAAGAAGTACTTTTCTGGCCCAGGGAAATTAATTTTCAGTGAAAGGCTTCAGGGTACAACTGTGGCGAACAAGGGTCCCCTAAGGGCCTGTCCCTCCAGATAAACCTCTTTCAAGCCAACACATCATACAGCCTCACACTTTGACCTCCACCTGCTCACCCTAGGGAAGGGCAGCTGCCAGGGGATCTGAGTGTTTGACCCGCTGGTTAATCAGTAACCGAGTGTGCAGGGAATGAGTCACGTGCAGAGGAAGGCGTGCCTGCTCCCCTCTGGAAATCTCCCTACACACATTGCCACACATCACCCTAGAAGGCAGAGGTGGTTTATGAGGTCCAGAAAATAAACAAGTGCAGCCTAAGGATCCTTCTAGTTTTGTCTGTAGAAGCCTGACTTCAGCCCAGTCAGAAGGATCAAAGGGGACCCTAAATTGCCCCTCACCCCTCCTGGCTCCAACAGAAATGCATTTGCTTAATTGGCTGAATCTCATGCCTAAGATCCATCCCTAATGGGCACCTGGAGACCCGTATTCCAGCAGCTCTCTGAGCCTCAGCTTCCTACGTCTTCCCTGCCTACCTTAAGAGTCAAATGGAAATCTACAGGAAAATACTTCAAAAATGTAAATTGCCATAAGCACTTAAGATGTGTCACATTTACTTCTACAGGGATCATTGTTATCTGTGTTCTTTATCTGAGTCCTTGAAGGTTTAAGTTGCAAAGGGCAGCAAAGATCATCTCAACATGCAAATATTCATCAATTGATCACTTATAAATTTAGTCCCTGCTCAAACACTGACCACTCCTCCCCAACCTTGCCAGCATGTCTAGGCAAAGTGTCCTCTCTCTGATGGAGGTTGCTGTTACCTGATGATAAATAAACAATGTAACAAACTGGCAAATGAAATTAAAAAATCAATGCAAAAATGTAGAAACTTCCAAGTCAATGAAAGCTATAGAGAACTGCTTGACTCACAACTCCACTGCCAAATAACGGTCTGGCAAAGAGAAGCTGGTTAATACCGAAAGACAGGCAATTAACAAAGGGAAGAGGTCCTTCAAGAGAGATTGACCTGTTTATCAAAGGATCAAGAGAGACTCTCAGCCTTTAAACACTGTTGCCAAAATGACTCTCTTCATGAGCATGCTTTGAATGAGTTTGCAGAATGCCAGACTGTGCTTCCATACAATTTTGTCAGAAAAACTACACAATTTGTTCAATTGAAGAATTGGTACACAGTTTGGCTCTTCATTTTGAATACTTTTCAGTTTCTTTTTAAAGATAATCAATGCCCCTTCCCCCAGGACCTGTCTCACTGTCTATGGAATTTTTCTCTTCATTTAAGGGAGATTCACTTGAAGTGACCTTTTATCCTAGGATTCAAGGACACTTCAACTTTGGTCTAAGGAACAACTGAATTTTTTACAGCACCTTCTCTCTACCCAATGTAAGTCATGACAGTTGGTCCTCTAAAAGTCCCTGCCTGGGACATGAGAAAGCAACCACTAAACCAGAGGGGGTCTGACTTCTTCCCTGATTTGGGATGATGTGGGACCACGGAAGCTGTATTTATTCAGCCCAAGGTAGGTTCTCTTTAGTCCTTCACAGCAGCCAGTTGCAAAGTTTAGGCCTTGAACTGACTAAAAAATTGGAGACATCAGGTGGGGCAAAGGCAATAGATATAACTTAAACATTCCAACCCCCATAATATGCTGAAATTAAAAAAAAAATTGGAGATCTTTCTTTGATCTTTGTGAGTAAATGATTCCCCGTTTCATAGACTTGCATTATTACATAAGACTAGGGTCTACTTGTGAGCAACTAAGTGGTTATTATAAGTTATTAACATTTAGAATTCATAAACTAAAACCAGACACTCTGAGAGATCCCCCAAAACTCGGATTCCACTTTCCCTTAGGAAATCTGAGCATTATGCAATCTTAAGCAACGATGAAAGGGTTCTGCTGGACACAGGAGAAGGCAGAGAACTAGAATTCCACTGTTCCTTTTAAAGGAGAAATGACGATTCATTTAGGTAAATATCAACCAAGTTTGTTGTAGATTGCATGACTCAGTCTAAGTATGTTATCGCATGGACTTGCATTGGTGGAATTCCTGGCTACTTGCTTTCCTTTAACAGGATTTTAAAACATTTTGTATGTGTTATAGTTCAAATATGTTAAAGCAAACCCCCCCACCCCCAGTTTCCTTATCTGGGACTGCTATTTAAGTACCTTGCAATGTACTGTCAAGGTAAGAAACTGAAGAATTTGGATAATTATGCTTTGGGGCAATGCTTCACCATATAAAATCCTGACTAGGAGGTTCATACATCTCAGTTATAAGCTTTATGAGTGTTGCTGGCATCAAGTTCATGGTTCTCCAATTTTTCTATTATGATTGAACTCTTCACCCATCCGAGAGAAAGAGCAGGTGGGGAGAGTGGTCACTGGTGTCTTCTGCCCACCTTGGACGGGCAGCAGTTGGACAAGATTGCGAACCACTGTTCTGAGACTACAGCTTTAGAGAAATGTGCATGAAAACACAGTGGAAAGAATAAACAGGCCTGGAAATCCAGCCAGCCCCCAGCTCACACCTGTGCATGTCATTTAGGCACTTAGAGGCACATGGGGACTGGTCACAGCCCTAAGAGCAACGTGGGTCTCGACTGGGATTTTCTATGGTTAACTTCACTTCTCACCCTCGTAAGGGTCTCATGAAAGTAGTGAACTGCAGGAGCCTGGTAGGGAAGATGTTCTGCTGACTCTTTCTCTGGGACAAAGGCACGTGCCCTGATGCCCCCTCCATCCTTCCATCAGCCCCCAACCCTTTAGCTAACAAAGAAGAACACAGATTTTTTTTCCATCTTAATTCTTTAACTACTTTGTGTATGCTCACACTTCCCTGTGTATGCTAACTTTCCTCTTCCACTGCGCGCATGCCTCAGTGTTCCAAGCGGCTCATTCATTCACTTATTCCAACATTTATTAGTTGATGTTGGCATACACCAGTGCGCTAGTGCAACCCAGATGAGTCAGGCAATTCCAGTCCTCAGAGAGTTTACTGTTTAGTAGACAAGATAAGATAATAGAGCAATAAAAATAAATGAGGAAGAATATTATGGATGCTGTAAAACGGTAACAGGCAAAATGCTATGAGAGTTTGGGAGAAGGGAAAACCGGATGAGGTTAGGAGACTCTCTGTAGAAGAAAAAGCATTTGAGCTGGACTGGGATGAAGGGATATGGCACTGGGGAGCCAGTGAAGATGAAGGGGCACGTCCGTAACATAACCAAGTGCTCTTTGGAAAGGTTCAAGGACAACAGGGTACAGGGGGAGACCAGCCTAGGGGGCTGCTGCAGTAATGAGTGTAACTGGGCTCTGGCCAAAGCAGGGTAATGGTGGGGAAGATGTTCCAGAAGGAAGACTACAGAGGGTCTGTCCAAGTCACTGGCTCTTCTCTCTCCAGTTACTTCCCACTTTTTCCCTTCAACTGCCTTTCCCTTCAACTTCTCTAGGACGGAGCAGGCAATGGAGACAGTTGCTGTTAAAAGTAAGGAGAACACCGACCATCTCCCAGGCATAATACTGAGTGAAAGGAGCCATCCAGCGGAGGGCACGTTCCCATATGAAGTTCAGAGACAGGCAAAGCTATCTTGACAGAGGTTACAACAGTGGCCACCTTTGGAACTGCTACAGAAACTAGAAATGAAGACGGAGAAGTCATGACCTGCCCCCATGTCTATTCCAGTATCTGGAATCTGTGACTCTGTTACCTTACTTGTGAAAGGGACTTTGCAGATGAGATTACGTTAAGGACATGAGATGGGGGGATGACCCTGGCTTATCCAGGTAAGAGGGAGGCAGGAGTCAGTCATAGAGGGGGATGTGACAATGAGCAGGGGTGGGAATGCTGAGATTGCTGGCTGGGCCACGAGCCTCTGCAAGCTGGAAAAGGCAAGAAAACAGAATCCCCCAAGTCTCAGAAGGAATGCTCCCCGAATGACCCATTTTTTACTTTGGAACTGTAAGAGAGCAAATGTGTGTTGCTTTAACTTACCAGGTTTGTGGTAATTTCTTATAGTAGCAATAGAAAACCAATTCCATGGAAAAGCAAAAGCATATGGTATCCAGAAGCCAAGTGAAGAAAGTGTATGAAGGACAGGGGTGGGGGGTGGTCAGTAATCAACCATGTTGCTGCCAGGTCAGGTGTGACAGGTGAGAAGTGGCCACCGGATTTGGGGAAGTGAGGGTCCTGGTGACCGTGGCAAGGCTATTTCAGTGGCATGGCAGGTTTCAGAGAGATCGGGGCCCTTATTACCTGTCTGTCTAAATAAACAGGTCTACATATGGATCAATGATCAGTGTGTGTCATACGAAAAAAAAATAAGGAAAACAAAGATGCTGGATGCTACCCAGGCATCGGTCTAGGTTATTGCCTGAAAATATTTCCAAAGACGATTACTCTCATGTGTTTCTGGGATTCCTGTTTGTTTCTGTTTATTTTCCCCAGAGAATCCTAATTTCTGACCTTCCCTTCTGTTCTGGGTCCTGCAGCCCTTTCCTCCACTGAATTGTGGGCTAACACCAGGGAGCACTCCTGGAGCCCATGCCTACCCCGGGGTGGGCATGGAGCCACAGCAGCCTGGTCCCTGGACATTCTAGGGTCCCAGTTGGCCCTGGTTCATCCTCCAGGTAAGACTTGCCTGGCACACAGCAGGCCCGAGCGTAGAAGTCCTTGGCACGCCATGAAGGGCAATGACTGCCGACTAGCCAGGCGGGCTCCACCTCTTGCAGGCCAAGTGGCTGCAAGCTCCCTTCTGGTAGCTGGCTTCTCACCTCACTCCACTTTGCAGGAGGACAGCAGTTAAGCAAGCTCCCCAAACATAAGCTTTTATCTGCATTCTCAGCTAAGATTGGCCTTCTAACTTGGGCTGTGCTCAAGATGTTCTGGGGCCTGGGGTGAGGAGGGAACCCAAGTCTTCCTGTACTTAGGTATCCTCCCTATTGTCCATCCTCATTTAATTACCCACGCCCTGACACTCTGAACCGCCAGAACCCTAAGCCTGGCAGAGCTCCCGTGCTCTGTGGTTTTCTCGGCCATTCAGAGATGGAGACGCACTTTGTGGGATTAGAGTATGGCATCAGAGACCCTCAGACGTCGGGATTACCCCCACACCAGTGTCTGGGGAGTCAAGGCGTGCCTTCCTCCAGGGTCTTCTCAAAGGGCCCTACCCAGCTGGCACAGCCCCCTGTTTGCTCACAGGAGGGCCTCTCTAAGTCTAGGGGTACAGCAAGGAAGTATGAGCCTCTCTCTGACAGTTGTCATAGCCTTGGTGGCAGGTTTGGGGTTAAGGAAGAACCCTGGTTGGGCTGTGGTGAAAGATGTCACTCTCTCACCAGGAAAATGCACATCACACATTTTTTGGATACAATTTCACCTCTTTCATCAACCTCAGAAAATGATCCGCAGAACACCAGGGTTAAGACGCTCTGCTCCGTGTGTGATAGATTCCACCGGGGGGGAGGCCCAAATGACCTTACGGGATATAGATTTGTTATTTTCATAGTTCTATATTTATTTTAAAGTACATGTAAAAACCTGTGCTTTCACTGGTATTATTGTCTAGGGTGAGTAAATCATAAACTAAAAAGTGAGTCAATTTAAAGATAAATCTTAAATATAATGGTGCAAGTGGTATGTCAATTCAGAAAAAAATGGTGACAGTGATTCATGGATGACCAAAGTCTGGGAATCACAGTATCTAAGGCCTTGGAAGGAAGGTTAGATCCAAAGTCCTTTCCTTGTCTATCTCTTTCTTTTCTTGAGACAGAGTCTCACTCTGTTGCCCAGGCTAGAGTGCCATGGTGTCATCACAGCTCACTGCAGCCCCAAACTCCTGGGCTCGAGCTGTCCTCTTGCCTCAGCCTCCTGAGTAGCTGAGACTACAGGACTGTGACACCACACTTGGCTAATTTTTCTATTTTTTATAAAGACAGGGTCTTGCTCTTGCTTAGGATGGTCTCAAACTCCCGGCCTAAAGCAATCCTCCTGCCTCAGCGTCCCAGAGGGCTAGGATTACAGGTGTGAGCCACTGTGCCCAGCCTGTCTATTTCTTTTTTGAAAAATGCTGGTGGCAGCTCAATACACAGACTTCACACCCTACCCACATGTGGCTGCGAGCTGAGGAACACTGCTGTCACCCGAGCTTGGGGTGAGGAGCTTGACCCCACCGACCCCAGCACCTTCCCTGCTCAGCCATGGCTCTTCCACTTGCTCAAGGTGGACAGCTTGGCCTCTCGACATCCAAGGCCATGGCAGACCTTGTCTTATCCTGCCCCACCCGCCCCCGCAGTATGTTGGCTCAAACTCAAACTTAGTTTGACATGTTTTGTGTGTGCCTCTGTGTGACTCTATGTGCAAGTGTGTGCACAGAGGGAGCGTGGCAAAGTGGGGAACATGGGAAGCAAAGGCGGCCAGGCCCCCTCTCTGGGAGAAGACCCAGGATGCTCCCATCCAAGCACCTGGCGAGGAAAGAAGGTCCTTCATTCCGAAATGAGCCCCAAACAGCAGAGCTGGTTTATGGCACCCTCCTCCCAGCAACACCCCTTCTGCTCCTCCCACCGCAGAGGCGGGGCTCTAACATCGAGGCGTCAGCATCCCTGGTCCAGTGGGAGGAGAGAAGGGTGGCAGAGAAGGCAGCTTGAGGGTTGCTAGAAGGGCATAGCTAGAGAGAAGAACAGGAATGTCTTGCCTCCGTCCAGGCTTCTTGCTGAAAAGATACCACACCCCAGATTTGTCCATTGACTACCTCTCTCCCCTCATTTAAAAACAACTCTAGTTGTCCACTAGTTCCTAGATTAGAAATCTTCAAGCAGAAGCTCACAGGCAACTCGAGTGTTGGGCTAGTGTGGCCATGGGTCAAGTTTGAGCCATGGGCTTGCAGGTGCCTTGTTAGTTTTCAGTTTTTCCCACATCCTCAGGCTGGGGCCCAGAAATAAGGATGCTTGCAACATGGCCACACCGGCACTCTAGGGTACCAGGTGAGCGTACATGTTGCAAGCAAAAGTGGACTCAGTATTGTCTTCGAGCCTTCCCTGAGGCCAGGTAAGGCAAAGCAAAGCGAAGAGCTGGGAGGTTAGCAGAGCTGGGAGCTGGGGCCGTCTAGCACAGAAGCGATTGATACTCAGGATGGTGTTGAGCCCCACACCCTAAGGCCCCACACCTAAGACACAGTGACAACACAGGGCAGGCCCGTGAGCCACCATAAACTTGGCTGTCTCTACTATTCTGGTCTCAACCTCTTTAATTCCTGCACTCAGTTTTTTTTGTATCTATGGCTAAACCTTCTGCCCCTTCAGCATGACCTGACACCAAACATCAGCTTCTGAGATTAAACTGGGCTTCCACCACACAACGCTCAGTCCTGGCACTTTACCTGTGAAATCTCCCAAATTCACCCCCTCTCTCGCCTTGGTCACAGCCATCGTAGTGCAAGCCACATGGTAGCCTCCTGCCTGGTCCCTCACATCCACCAGGGCTCCCTCCGTCCCTTCTTGGCGCTGTGGCCAGGGAACTCTTCCAAAGATGCAAATCGGACCATGCCACGCCCCTGCTCCAATCCCTTCCCTGGCTGCCAGGGGTTCTTAGAATCAAGTCCCAAACCCTGACCATAGCCTATAAGGCCCCACATGATCCGGCCTCGGCTGGCCCTGGCCTCCTCCCGCTGCACCACTCTCCTGGCTCCAGCCTCTGGTCACATGGGCCAGTTTCAGTTCTGCCCTTGACTGCTAAGCTCTTCCCTTCAGAGCCTTCACATATGCTGTTGTCTGGAATGTTCTTCCTACCACGAATCACCTATTTGTCAATTGGCTGTCAGTGTAAACGTCACTTTCTCAAAAAAGCGCTCCGTGAACTGCCCCAGATCCATGGTCTGCTAGCACCGCGTAATTAAACAATTATCATGTGATTAGTATGTCCCCTTTCCTTCCCATTATCCTGTTAGCCCCGTGAGGATGGGACCATATTAGTTTTGTTCATTGGTGCCTCCTGTTGCCTTGCACAGTGCTGTTGACCCATTAAGGAATCAAGTAAGTGATTCGGTAAATAAATGATTGAAGAATTAGGCAAGACGGTCCAGGGCGGAGCCACTTGGAACAGTGAGTGGTAAATTCTTCCAAGCACGGATCTAAACGCACTTGCTGGGTTCATCTTGAAAGCAAGGGCTAGAAGCAAGGAAGGACTGTTGGTTTACAACAGTCTACTCTCAGCCATGGCTTCACTTTCCATGCTTTCAGTTACCCATGGTCAACTACAATCCAAAAGTATTAAATGGAAAGTTCCAGAAATAAACAATTCATAAGTTTTAAATTAGTTTTCAGTAGCAGCCCGACTCTACGTCACAATGCCTACGTCATTCTCCTCACTTCATCCCACCACACAGGCATTTTGTCACTTCACATCATCACAAGAAGAAAGGTGGGTACAGTACGATAATACAGTTCGAGAGAGGGCTCACATTCACATAACTCTTATTACAGTATATTGTTATTATTGTTCTATTTTATTATTAGTTATTGTTAACCTCTTATGTGCCTAATTTATAAATTAAAATTCATCATGGTATGTATGTATAGGAAAAACATAGTATACATAAGGTTTGGTACCATCTGTGGCTTCAGGCACCCACTGGGGGATGTTAGGATATATCTCGCTCAGATAAAGGAGGACTCCTGTATATTTAAGCATGATGACTCCACTGTCACCAGTCCCACAGCCAGGCCTGGGGGATGCCCAAGAAGTCAGTTTGCTTCTGGCCTGAGCCTACCCAGAGCCCTGTGGGTAGGGTGTGTCTCCCCTGCCCACGAGGATTCTTGGGATGGAGCCAGCACTGATTTCGGAGTGAGATCCACTTGGCGTTTCCACTAACTAGCTAGTTGACCTGAGACACATTTACAGAGCCTCTCTTAGCCTCAGATTCCACATCCTAAAAAGAGGATAACGAAACCTACCCCAGGTTCAGTTGAAGGCTTAAATACCACAGGGAGTTTGTACTGCACGGCAGCCTGCAGCTTAGCATATTGTGTGAGTTACAAGTGCTAATATTCCCTTTTCCTCTGCAAAACTGGATTATGCCTTTCATTTCACTTTTCTGGACTCCCAAGCCAGCGAGTAGGACAGATACAAAGGGAGGCCTGAGGGGTTGGAGGACACAGTCCACCCACAACACTGCCTGGACCTCTCCACCCACCCAGGGGAGCCTGGGTGCAAGACCCGGGCGCGGCACCAGAAAACCCAAGCTAGCTGGGAAGAGCTACTGATGTGCGCCTCTTTGAAGCAGCAGCGGGGTGGGATGGGGAGGGGAGGACAGGTGAGCCTTGGAAGGGGAAGACAGGTGAGCCTATCCAAACAGAATGGAGAGCAACTGCAAAGAGGGAGACGCTGACAAGGGAAGAGGAAGGAACGTCGGGGCGTGTGGGGGGGTTGGGGCCAGAAACCTGGGTCTGAGTTGTCGGGGGCAAGGGCAAAAGAGAGCAAGGTGGAAGGAGGGGAAACTCGGGAGGCGGGAGAATTAGCGGATGGAGGCGGGTCAGGGATAACGCTGGAGAGGAAGAGCAAAGTCCTGGTGAGAGGAAGGGGACAGTGACCTGTTACCTGGCGAGAAGACAGGGGAAGCGGAGGCAGGGAAGGGCAGAGGCTGTCACCTTGGGTCCTCCTAGAGGGCAGGTGAACGGGGCTCGCCCAGGAAAGGAGAGTTGGGGGAGGGGTGGGCAGGAGTGGGTAGGGGGTGATCCAAGCCCGGCTGTACCTGCGGGTCCCCTTGCAGCTCGCCCACGTAGTACTCCTCCAGCCAGCGGCGCGCGTTGGCCGAGTGCCTGTGCGGCGGCCCGTCCAGCTCGGCGCTAATGTCCTGGCCGGCCCTCGCCCGCAGCAGCTGCTCGCCCCCCGGGTGATGCCGCACGAAGCTGGTGAGGTCGTAGAGGCGGGCCCCGCGGCGGACCCAGCACGCGCCGGCCGCCAGGCGCCGCTGGACCTCGGAGGGCGAGAAGGAGGCGGCGGGGGGCGGAGCGGGGGCCATGGCTGGAGACCGGAGCTCGCGGCTCGCAGCCCGGGCGACTGCTGGGTGGCCTCACGGACGCGCCTCTAACAGCCCGGGAGCCCGGCCGCCGCTATAGGCCCTCCGCCACCGCACCTGCTCATTTGCATGCCGCGCTCCCATTGGCCGCCCGGCGGGACGCGGCCCCAGCCCGGAGGGGCCCCCTCCCCATTGGCCGGCAGGAAGGCCGGGAGGGGCGGGCCGGGGCGCCGCGAGCTGCCCGCCAGGTGGCCCTGGGCAGGTAGACGGCGCGCCGGCCAGGTGTGTCCCGTCGCAGGAGGAGGACGGGCGGATGCGAGCGGAACAAGTCTTTCCCTTGTGGGTGGCTGTCTGGACGGACATCCTTGGTGGCCCGATCGCCACTGGAATAACTTCTGCTGCCACTGCAAGGGAGAAAGTGGTAGTGTGGGATCCTCCGGCTAAGAGAAGGAGAGGCAGGGTGGGGAACTAGGGTAAGGAGAGTGAGCCACTGGTCTGAGGGGCAAAATTTAAGGCGGCACCCCAAAACTCAATAATCACAATATATCATATTTTAATGTAATCTTTAAAAAAGTATATTGTTGCATAATGTGAGTGTACTTAATGCCACTGTCCTATACACTTAAAAATGGTTGAAAAGGATTAACCAAAAGACCCAATTTTCTGATTATTTTGGGGTAAATGGCTGCTTACTAAAATTTCTGTTAAGAAATAGTTGCCATAAATGTAACTTTTATCATTTATATACTCATGCCTAATGAAAATTAAAGATCTCTGACCTGGAATTCTTTCTAACTTTTGAGGAATAAGGCAATTTGCTCTGATACGTGTATCTTGAGAGTTGAAAGACAGAGTTCTAGCAAACACAGGATTTACAATATACATTTTTACATCATATTTATTCATTAATTAGTAATGCTTTAGTGATTTTAAGTGGATATTATATTAAGCTTTACATTTGCATGTTGTGCAGATTATTAAGGAGATTATTGGGGGTTTCAGAGGGTGGGAAAAGAGGTTTCCTCCTATTCTATTTATAATTTCTGCCAGCTAAGCCTAGCAACTGCCCTTCA
>CAUYRT010038550.1:0-12431 GCA_963574885.1 Lepilemur ruficaudatus
ATGGCACTTGATGAGCTCCTGGAACAGAACAAAAGAAGTGGGAAGAACAAGTTTTATACTGTGCCTGACAATTCACACACACACACACACACACACACACACAAACCTGTTCATTAGCATTTAAAAACGGTAAAATTGCAGTACTGTTAAAATACTTAAGATTTAGGATCAGTACTCTAGAGTACCTGATTCTTTTGCATTCTTTCTTTGAATTCTTCTGCATCAAATGAACTGTTACAGGAAGCCCGTAGCATGCAAACTTTGTTACTTTCATTCTGAAAGTTTTTCTCTTTATAAACCATATTAGAATTTTTAAATTATCTCATTCCAAACTCCTACCAGAGGAAGCAGGGGGGCTTTAACATGGAATAATATTTTATATCTTCCCCAACATAATTAGAAATACCTCAAAACAGAATCCTAATTGTGCGAGTCAAGCTATTTCATGTCGAGTGTCATTACTGGCTACTTACACACGGCATGTTTTTGACGATACTTGGAAATAGTGTTTGTGGCGGTTTCTGCTGACTCCGTTGCTTTGGAGGTTGCTGGACGCTCACGTTCTGTGGTGGCTGAATGGGCTGCAGCGGTTGGTGGCTGGTTTTTGGCTGAGGCTCTCCGACAGTCTGATCAATTATATCTGGCAGAGGCTTAGGTTCTAGTTCAACTAAAGATGGCTTCGGTTCTATTGGCTGCAGCTTCTTGTGTAAAGGCTGTTTTGATTCCAGATGATTTGAGGAAGGGCCTAATACCTGACCAACTTGAAAATATGGATGTTTCAATGCCTGTAAAAGCATGGAAATAACAAAAAAGGGAAAGTGGTTCCACCTAAATTTATTGCACATGAACTATGATTGTCTGGCACTGGGCTAGGCATTGTCATTAGCCTACATACGCTTCAAAGATCGAGAAAGCATCCATATTTTTCCCCATGCAGTGCCCCTATGTGGTCATTTCTAAAATATAACCAGAAAAAAAATGATTTGAGAAATAAATTCCATTAAAAAAATTTAAAAGTACGCATAGAAAAAATATAAAAACTCACTTGTAATTTTAACATCTAGGCAAAACAACTGTTCTATTTATTTAAAGATTTTGCATGAAAACACAATCTAATCTATAAGCATTGGCTAATTGATACGATTCATTCACTCTAAAATACTAGACACTGATCATGGTTCAGAGTACATCAAAAGGCATTAAGAATTAAGTTAAGAAAAACTTCCAAATAGTTTATTTAAAATGATTAGCCACAGCTGTATATAAAATTCAGGGTTACTCTCAGCCTGAGTATAACAATGAAAAATTTCTAAGAAAGGAGACTATGAATACAAATGTGTTTATCAATATACCAGCAAGAAGAAGACATTTATGGGAAGAAAATACAAAAATACTAATAAAAATGATCATTGGATGTTTACCTAGATCAGTCATCCAACTGCTTGCATGGAGGAGAAAGGACCCCTGATGTCTGGGCAGCACAGTCCAGAGCAGTGGTTCTCAACTGGGGGCAAGTTTGCCCCTTAGGAGACATTTGGTAATGTCTGGAGACATTTTTTATTATGACAGGGGTGGGGAAATGCTACTGGCACCCAGTGTCTAAAGGGCCAGGAACATTGCTAAATATCATAATGCACAGGACAGCCCCCTACAACAAAGAGTTATCTGGTCTGAAATGTTAGGGTTGAAATTGAGAAAAGATTTTAGAGAATGTCTGAAGCCTTCCATGCCACAGAGCAGTGAAAAAATTCCCCTCTCAGCATCCTATACCTGGGCAAAGGAGGGAAGTTCCCAGCCCTGCTGCCTCTGGCTGTTCTTGTTTTCTGGGGACAGGCTCCTTCAGAGCACCAAGCCCTGGTCCCCTGCCCTTAGTCAGTACCCACCTATGTGGCAACATAGCCTTGACCAACAATTAATCCCTTCTCACATGTGAAAGGGCAGATTTCAGACGAAAAGAAAGCAGCTCTATATTTTATTAATAGATGGTCTTTGAATCCTACAACTTAACCAGCCTTTCTCCCTACTAGATCTCTCTGCGTCCATGAAAAGCAGGGCTGTGAAACAGTGCACAAAAAAGAGTTAGTTAAGGGTTAGGGGAAGGGCAAGGAGGTATATTTTGGCAGAAGTAAGAGGAGTTTTTCTTGTAAGATGTTTCCTACTGCAATTGATGTATAACTATAGTAGTATTACTAGGTGGAATGCAATAGATATAATTGAAATATTTCTCAGTACCTAGCACAGAGAAGGTGCTCAAATTCTGAATTAGTCACATTAATTAATTAGTATGTCAGTGTTCCTAAATTAATGTATATTTTGGAGCTGGAACCTTTGAGGATGTGTTTTGTAATTTCAAGGCTTTGTAACAACTCTTCTTGAAGATACCAACTGCCATACTTCAAGAGGGGGAACTTTAAGTAATATTAGCATTTTTTTCTATTTATGAAGGGAATAAGTGATCATTGTAGACAATAAGAAATGATCTCAAGAAGAAAATAAAAATCATCTCTAATCTCAATACCCAGAGACAACCACTGCTAACATTTTTGATATTTTTCTTTTCAGTATTTTTTTCCTCATCATACAACATATATATTTTTTAAACAAAATCATATTATAGGTATAATAGCATTTGAGCATGAGATCTCTGCCAAATTATTAAATGTTTTATTTTAAAACATTCATTGTTAATGGTGGCAGTATATTCCAAATTAAAGATGTACATAATTTAAATTTGGAAACATTTAGAGATTAACTTTCAATGGGCAGTTTTCAATTGCATATAAACATCTTTGAGCCTAACTATCCAACTTTCTGTTTTAAGGCTCCTTGTATACATACACTACAAAATTGCTTTCTTTTACTAAGAGAGATGTAAAATGGTATCTCATCTTTATTGCATTTTATGATAGTAAACAAAGATTGAACATTTAAAAAATATTTATGGTAATTTGTATGTCTTTTTCTGTAAATTTTTTTCATGTCCCATGCTCACTTTTCTTTTTTAAATACATTTGAAAAACTTATTATATCTTTATTACAAAGATAATGAGTATTTAGAAAGAAAAAACACAAACATTTCAGTATTTTCTTTTGCTTTTATAGGAACCTTATATTAAGGATACTAACACTGTCATACTTGTTAAAAATAAATTTTGCTATCTTGTTTTTCCATTTTAAGATTTTTACAAAGAAAAAAATTTTAATTTTTATGTAATCAAATCTTCTGAGTTTTCCTTTTGTGGTTTCTTCTATAACTTTTATACACATTTTTCTTACCTTGAGATTGAGCATGCATGTATACTTTCTATTAGTTTCTAAAAGTTTAGGTTTTGGGGGTTTTTTTTTACACTTTTTAAATTTAATCCTTCTGTTACCTATTTGTAAAGTATGGTAAGTGGTAAGAACCTAAATTTAGTTTTTCCCTAAGAGTTAGTGAATTGTCCCGGTATCATTCACCAAACAGTCCTTCCCCCATTTATGACGCCACATCTATCTTTTCCTGACTTATACATTTTGCAACACTGAGCTATTTGTCAACCTGGATGCCAGTACTTTCACTGTTGTTATTATTGTCACTTACAGATTACTCTACTATCTGATGGGGTGACAAGCTGTCTGCCCGTATCACCACTCTCTAATTACTTATTGTTTTAACTCACCTTGACTGTTCTTTCCCATTTGTTCTTCCAGATGACCTTTAGAAAGCATTTTCTCAAGTTTAATCCAAGAAGCAAAATAATTTTTTTGTAATTTTGACATATAATTTATATTTCAATGATAAGAATACAATAAACCTTATCACTTTTTTATCGAAGCCCTTTGCGATAAAAGCATGGTGTTTTAAAGGCCGGAAGACGTGCTATGCATCTGTAGACATTAGCAGGTCAGTCACAAAGGAACAAAGTGTGGAGTTATACTGCTGCCCTAATGTGGGAGCCAGAGACGGAACATTATTACTCAAGTCCTAGGGAGGGATGACACTGTTGTGTGAAGTGATCAAGAATCCCGCCTCTAAACCGCAAAGACGGCACAGAAGTCTACTGTGCTAAATGATTAAAGAGATGCCTTTTTGCTACCCATGACAAGTTCCTTCTTAGTCTGTCACATGTATAAATTTTTATCATAACAGATTAAGTCCTTTCAGCCTCAACCACATAGGATTCTTCATTCGAACCACAAAACACAGACAACTACAGCAGTGGCTATTTTTGCAATTTTCCCAGGATCTTATATGCCTAGAAATTAATTCATTATATACACTGGACGCCTTAGGGCTTTAGGGCTTTAGGGCTTAATTCTCTTGCTAAAACTTTGGTTGAGAATAGACTTGTCTTTGTAAATGAAAACATCCCTCTTATTGTAAAACCTCAAAATTTTAAAACGGTGTAACAGTGAGACTCGTCTTACCTGGCTTGCTGTTGGTCGTTTCTTTGGATCCCAATTCAACATTTCAGTCATAAGCTGAATAGCTTCATTACTGGCATTTGGAATAAGAGTTTTTAAGTTTATAGGAACGCACTGGGGAAAGCGGAAATTCATGGAGGATGCAAGCTGGTATCCTTCTGGCCAGTCACTCTGTTTCAGGAACACACAAGTGTGGGTGGGAGAGAGCAGAAGGAAAAATTGTTTTTAGTAATCCATTTAAAAACAGAATAGTAATATGAAAATCATTCATGTGTGAACATTTTAATGTTGATTCATATAAATAACAGACCACATATACAATTTATTCAGTGCTACAAACAGTATAGAAAGAACATTGAATGACAGGAAAAAATGAGAAAGTACTTTAATAAATTTCAAAATATTAAATTCCTGTCTGGTTTTGATGATGATGATGATGATGATGATGATGATGATACCTGGGTGACTTTGAACAAATAAGGGCAAATGCTTTACAAAAAGGCTGATTACTACAAAGATCCTAATTATGTATTATATATAGCCATCCAGTGTTAAAAAGTGCACACAGCTGGCAAGTGACAATCATGTCAAAGCATTAATATCTATATTCACTTGTCTAATGTTAACAAGACACGTACTAATTTAATCAGCATGTACACACTTACACTTACTAAGCACATCTCAAAAAGTAAGGTCTAGCTGAAACATAATAATCAACAAATACTCGGTTCAAGAAGTCGAATACCCATGGCAGAGTTATATAAAAGGAAACAAGAAAGGGTCAAGGTCCAAGGCACCAAGGGTTAAAGAGCTGATGCCAACAGACAATCACAGAGCAGGTAGGAAAGAGCCTAAGCAGGTTGTCTATGTAGTTGTGAGCTGGTCATCAACCCAAAGTTACACTCTAAATATACAGAATTTCCTTACGTTCTTTTAAAAAGCACCCTTTTTCTTCAGTCTGGTGGGGATTCTGGCTTCTTGCAATCCTTATCCCACCCCGATAAAAAGAAATATAAAGATGTTAAGAAAATTAACCATTAAAGTATGTGCCTATTTAAAAGTAAAATATCAGATATCTAGGTAAAAGTTACAATCAAAAGTTATACAATTAATCCTAGCACTCTGGGAGGCCAAGGCAGGAGGATCCCTTGAGGTCAGGAGTTTGAGACCAGCCTGAGCAAGAGTGAGACCCATCTCTACTAAAAACAGAAAGAAAAAAAAATTAGCCAGTCAACTAAAAATAGAAACAAAAAAATTAGCTGGGCATGGTAGCTCACGCCGGTAGTCTCAGCTACTCGGGAGGCTGAGGCAGGAGGATCACTTAAGCCCAGAAGTTTGAGGTTGCTGTGAGCTAGGCTGACACCATGACACTCACTCTAGCCCAGGCAACAAAGCGAGACTGTCTCAAAAAAAAAAAAAATTATGCAATTAAAAGCAAAGTAGCAAGTTATAAATAATCAAAAGTTATAATTTAGGGACAAGAGTACTTACTTTTTTGGGAGTCCCTAAAACTTGGCAAATCTTAAAGATTTCATCAACCTCACTTGTCCCTGGGAAAAGTGGCCTTAATGTATATAATTCAGCCATTATACTTCCAACAGCCCACACATCAATGGGAGAGCTATAAACTGAAGATCTTAATAAAACTTCAGGAGCACGATACCTATGAAAATAGAAAACAAAACAAAAATGGCTATTTTTTTTGTGGGGGGGGAGACAGCTTACAGTTTATTTGGCTTCACTGGATCCCAAGGCTAAGGCCCCAACCTCGGCTGGGGCAGCAGGAAGGCATCCAGAGAGCCCTGGCCCCGGGTGACCCCCAGAACAGGGGGGTCCAGGCACTAAGCCCAGGGGCAGGGGCCACAGTAGGAGGACTTGGTCAAAAGTGCTGGTGATAGCTGAGGCCAGCCTCTCTCCCCTGCACCTCCGCTGGGGGCAATTCCCTGAGACAGGCTCTGGTCTTCCCAACCAGCTGGGTACAGTGTTGGGCCTCAGTGAGGGACAGGTAAGTCAGAGGGACCTACAGGTTGCAGGTGTGGAGGGTGCAGGCCCCCCATCCAGTGGGAAGGCTTCCTGTACAGTATAGTGTTGCTGACCCCCAAGGGGGGTGGAGTCCCTAGGAAAAAATGGCTATTTTGATTGTAGTTTGAAACATGGATGGGCAGTGGCATTCTGCTCTGTTTGGTCATGCGTTTCAATCACGGAACAGGTATTAAGTGCCTTCTGTGTTTCAGGCATTTGTACAACATGCTGGGGACAACTGGACATAACACATGTTCCCTGAGCACAAACAATGAGTGGGGCTGGAGAAAAATGTAAGTGACATGTCCACGTAGCCTAAGAAAGGAACTCAAATGAATAAATATGGAATTAAGTGCTATCCCATGTATTAAGAAAAAAGGGAGAAAAACCATGTTACAAAGCATTATTAGATCCAGTATACATTCACATGGAAGACAGAAAACAAAAGATTAACAAAGATTATCCCTGAGTGGTGGATTTCTTTTCTTCTTTTTACCATTTTGAAAGTACTGATACCCTCAATTGACTCCTCTCTGTAGACAACAATATTGATACTTGAGACAAATATTTACAAGAGCAAAGGTGCCTGGTAAGTCCAACACGGAGTCTGGTAAATGGAAGATAGTCTCAATTCTAATTCCTTTTTTCATATTGAAATATATAAATATTTCAGTCCAAATGTTTTATAATACTGTCTTTTTGCTTTCATTCAGAGTATAGCAGGTCCTCAAATAACATCACTATGTTCAACGTCGTCGTTTTGTTTAACATTGATGAGAAAAAAAAACTGCTTCCCAGCCGGGGCCCTGTCAGTGTGCCGTCTGCACGTTCCCTCCCACGTCTGCATGGGTTTTCTCCGGGTCCTCCAGTTTCAACCCACAACCCAAAGATGTGCACGTCAGGTGAACTGGTGTGTCTATGTGGTCTGGGCACAGGTGTGTGCGTGAGTGTGCCCTGTGATGGGACAGTGACCAAGCCAGGGCTGGACCCTGCCTTGGCCCTAAGCTACTGGGACAGGCTCTGGCCATCCACGACCCTCAACTGGAACAAACAGGTAAATAATTATTTTCCTTGCTTTTGTTAATCTTTCTTAAATGTGTGTGTTGCTCACATTTATTTCAATGTTTAGTATCAGAAGTGTTTTGATCTTTATTCAGAAGTTCAGTGATGTTTTTGTGACCAGAAATATGCCATAGGAACTTCACTCTTGTTTATATCAATTAGCTCATGGGAAAATTGGTTTTGTTATATGTTGTTTCACTTAAAGGTGCAGTTCGAGAACCTATCGACAGAGTTAAGGGATGACTTACTGTACTCTGACAAATATTTTTAACAGCTGTATTGAGACACAACTTACGTAATGTACAATTCATCCGTTTAAAGTGTACAGTTCAATGGCTTTTAGTATATTCACAGAGCTGTGCATCCATCACCACAATCCATTTTAGAATATTTTCATTAACCCCAAAAGAAACCCCATGCCTCTTATTCATCTGTCTTCCTCTGTCCCCAGCCCTAGGCAACCACTAACCCACTTCTGTCTCTATAGATTTGCCTACTCTGGACATTTCGTATCAGTGGAATCTTAGGCTATCTGGCCCTTTGTGACAGGCTCTTTTCACTTAGGTAATGTTTGCAAGGATTGTCTATGTTGGAGCATAAATCAGTATTTCATCTTTTTATTGCTGAATAATATTCCATCATAGGTATATGGCATATTTATTTATCCATTCATCAGAGATCAACATTTGGGTTGTTTCTACTTTTGGCTGTTTTGGTGACTCATAATATTTTTCATTTGTTTGTGCTGTAAGCAGCACATGTGAGCAGCATGAGGCAAAGATTTTTCTCTTGTTTGTTCACTGCTGTGTTCCATGTGCCTAAAATAATATTTGGCACATAGTAGGTATTCAATAAATACTTGTTGAATAAATAATGAAATTCTTTTCCTTCTTTTTTCATTGATCAGAATAGTAATGAACCAATCCTCTCCCTTTAAAGAATACAAAATTCAGTTCGGTATGGAGCCTCTAGAAAGATATGTAATAATCCATTGTAGGAAAACTTCAACATAGACTTATGCCTCAGGAGAGTTGCATAAAACTACTCACCATCTGGTAGAGACATAATCAGTATATGGTGGCTGTGACCTTAATTCTCTTGCAAGTCCAAAATCAGCAATTTTCACAAGTTCTGGACCCATACAAAGCAAGTTTTCTGGTTTCATGTCCCTATGAAAAAAGCCTTGGTAACACAGAGAGAAAAAAATAATAAATCATGTTTAAACAGCTTTATTTGACTTATAAACAATATAATTTAGCCTATCATAATTAGAAACATGATCTTAAAAAAGAAACCACCACTTATTGCCTAAAAAGTGATGGGATATAGGACCATGCTTTCAAAATGACTTGGCAAGAAAGTTGACACAGTATGTAGACCATTAAAAATAACTACCCATTTAATGTATATTTTTAATTTTTAAAAAATTTTTTAGATTTTTTTTGAGTCAGAGTCTCACTCTGGTGCTCCTGGTAGAATGCAGTGGTGTCCTCATAGCTCACAACAACCTCAAAGACCTGACCTCAAGAAATCCTCCCACCTCGGTCTCCAGAGTGCTAGGATTGCAGGTATGAGCCAGCTCGCCCAGCCTAACATGTATTTTTACTTGTGACTCCAATAGGTTCAGGCACTGGTATAGATACGACCACATTATGATTTATCTCCATTAATTTGCACAACTACCTTAAGGAGGTATTGTGATTACTACTGTGTAACAGATGAGGAGGTTGAGGCCCGGAGAGAAGTAGCCTAGTAATGCATGGGGAGCACTTCCTAATCAGCCTTAAATCAGTGCAGCTGATTCTTTGAGTATACTCCACTTGTTTGAAAAGTCCATTAGACAAAAATAGAACTCCACACATTATAACCAATTTCTTCACTTAAAATTATTTTATCTCATGTTCAGTTCTCCTCGATAGCTATGTCACTGAAAACTCCAATAATTATGCTTATATTACTAATTCAATGTACAAAATAAATGGTTAGTTACTAAAGCTAATGAGCATCCCAAAGAAAATGAGACAGAAAACCTAGGGGAAAAAAATTAAAGCCCTTCTTACAAATCAGATTTGTTTTGTTTTTTTTTTTTTGAGACAGAATCTCACTTTGTTGCTCAGGCTAGAGTCCCGTGGAGTCAGCCTAGCTCACAGCAACCTCAAACTCCTGGGCTCAAGCCATCCTTCTGCCTCAGCCTCCCAAGTAGCTGGGACTACAGGCATGCGCCACCATGCTCGGCTAATTTTTTCTACGTATATTTTGTTGGCCAATTAATTTCTTTCTATTATTAGTAGAGACGGGGGTCTCACTCTTGCTCAGGCTGGTTTCGAACTCCTGACCTTGAGCAATCCGCCCGCCTCGGCCTCCCAGAGTGCTAGGATTACAGACGTGAGCCACCGCGCCTGGCCCAAATCAGATTTGTTTTTAAGGGAGTCTTTTCCTAAGGGTGATCTAAAGCATACTGTTTGTACACAGATGGGATTCTAACGGCCTTGTGAGGCAGGGGGATGGCAGGCGGTCATTAGAAGAGGGTTTTCAGGTAGCTCTGGGGCTAGGAAAACTTTCTAAGCCTAAACATTTCTAATCACTTCAAAGCCAGCACAGGCTCTACGTTTTTGACATGAGTAACAGTTTTGTATTCCAAGTTTATGTGGAATATACAACAGCTGGTAAAATACATTTCACTAACGTGCAAGAGAAATCCACTGCACTTTCGTAATGCGAAGACAGGAACAGAAACGTGACGGTAGAGCAAAGTGACATTAGTCCATAAAGTCTTTGAGAATTAAGCCAGTTACATATCTGTCCAGGTGAGGTTCTCCCCATCCTAACATAAATATATTAGTAATCTAGTTCTATTTTAACTAAATATTAGTCTTATGTTTTGACAGCAACTATTTAAAAATATCTGTTTTCTTGAAGTATTACATCTGAGATGTTTACAGCAAGAATAATTTGGCTTTTGTAAAAATGTCTAATTGTTCTTAAAGCCTGGTTTCCCGAATCACTATGCAGTCAACTATATAGTCAACTCTAGACCATTCATATGTTATTTACTTTCAGCCACAATTTTTAAATTCTAAACGAACTTCCTCCTTCAACCCCTTATGCTTTGGAAGTTGCTGATAGTATAAATCAACCCATGCAAATATCAAGACTT
Organism: Lepilemur ruficaudatus; assembly: GCA_963574885.1. Lineage (NCBI taxonomy): Eukaryota > Metazoa > Chordata > Mammalia > Primates > Lepilemuridae > Lepilemur > Lepilemur ruficaudatus. The sequence goes on from CAUYRT010038550.1 coordinate 10,646, forward strand.
ACGCTGATCAGAGTTTAAAACAAATTAAAGATCAGGAATCCATATGATTAAAAGAACATACGTTTTTTATTTCCATGTAACTAATAAGTTACTGATATTTACCAATAGATTATTATATATTATAATGTGATTTAGACTTTTTAAAGACCCCAATAGTTTATATGAAAGAAATAAAAAATTAAGGATTGAGAAATGTTCTTAAAATACTTGTGTGGAATCCTGAATGCATTTCTAGAAGACAAATTATTTTCTGTAGCAGTTAAAGGAGAAAGGACAAAAGAAAATATGAAATATAGGAGGAGACACGAAAGGAGACTAATGGCAATTGTTGAAAGCCTATGCTCAGAATGCAGCAATGGTATGGTACAATCTTCTCCAATTTAGTATCTGCACATCTAGTGATTCTCAACAAATGTTCATTAAAAATAATCACATTCACTTTTTAGACTAATAATTACTTTGGTTTGATAGCTATGCAAAAACTACATAAATTAAAATATATAAACAAGAAATTCATAGAAAATAGAACAAGTACTTGCTTTAATTCTACTCAGGAAATAGACACAACTAAATGTAAATACTAAGGAAAACTATAAAACACTTTACAAGGGTGCTTTAAACTATTTAGATATTAATAACTGGTCATGCTAGATCAAAGCAGTCTAATCTTTTCCAAAAGAAGAACTTTTTTTTTCATTTCCATAATAAATTAAGGGAATGAGGTTGCAGGTTGGGTTTATGATGACTACGGTCTGATGATCAAACTGTTAAAAAATTTGAGTTTTTAATAGTTAGAGTATTACAGGAAGACAGTTATAGATTATAGAAATTCCACTTTATATGATACAGGACAAAAGAAAGTCTAAATTCTTTTAAATAAAAAAGTCAGTGTGAGGCCGGGCGCGGTGGCTCACGCCTGTAATCCTAGGACTCTGGGAGGCCGAGGCGGGAGGATTGCTCAAGGTCAGGAGTTCAAAACCAGCTTGAGCAAGAGCGAGACCCCGTCTCTACTAAAAAATAGAAAGAAATTAATTGGCCAACTAAAAATATGTAGAAAAAATTAGCCCGGCATGGTGGTGCATGCCTGTAATCCCAGCTACTCAGGAGGCTGAGGCAGTAGGATCGCTTGGGCCCAGGAGTTTGAGGTTGCTGTGAGCTAGGCTAACGCCACGGCACTCACTCTAGCCCGGGCAGCAGAGTGAGACTCTGTCTCAAAAAAAAAAAAAAAAAAAAGTCAGTGTGTATAGGCATATTCCCCAAACTTGTAGTTATCCAATAGAATATTATTTAACAGTTCATGTACAATTTCTGTGTACAATCTTGGCAGTAATCTGAAGAGGCAGAGAAATGAGACTTAAAAAGAACCTACCATGTCTATGGATAAAAGCCAGGCCTTGCAATATTTGATACATGATATTTCTGATGACTGACTCAGGGAAAAACTTGTTTCTGTGAAGAAATGAACACGGAGTCATGTAATACTGTTAAGCAAGCAACCAATCAATCCAAAGATTTATATTCCTCCTGTCTTGGAGCCTCTGCTGGCCTCATGATACTGGCTAAAGGTATGATGTACAGATTTACAGTGTCAAAGGTCAAAAATTTAAAACATGAAAATTAGCAGTTTTCGTTTTGATGTTTGGCAAAAACTCAAATCCGAAACTAAATATATAACACACAGCTAAACTCTAAACTGTCCGAAGAGGAGCGAAGTAAATTGGAAAACTGAATCACTATCAGATAAGCCAAGCATGCAAAGCTGTATCATGTAGGCTCTAAGAGATGT
>CAUYRT010038552.1:0-16349 GCA_963574885.1 Lepilemur ruficaudatus
GGGTTCAAGCGATCCTCCTGCCTCAGCCTCTGGAGTAGCATGGACTACAGGCACGTGCCACTATGCCCGGCTAATTTTTTCTATATATATTTTTAGTTGGCCAATTAATTTCTTTCTATTTTTAGTAGAGACGGGGTCTCAATCTTGGTCAGGCTGGTTTCAAACTCCTGACCTTGAGCGATCCGCCCACCTTGGCCTCCCAGAGTGCTAGGATTACAGGCGTGAGCTACCGCGCCCGCCCCAAAACTGCTTTTCTTAATAAATATTATCTAAATACTCTTACCCTAAATTAATCTGAACTTAACTATAGAGCCTTACCAGAAAAATGACCAAAGCCCATATGACAAAACAAAACAAAAAAAACCTTGTTGGAGCTGCTAAAGTTATGATGAAATGCCACAGTACTTAAGTTTGCCGCTCCATCCTCCTATCACTGGCATTTGCCACTCGCAGTAAAACTGATCCTTTGGTTTACAGACAGTTGGCAAACTTGCAAAACCCTAAGAATAAGATCTTTAAATAAATTATTCATTGCTTAGAGAATCTCATGTTTCTTTAAATATATCCAAGGAAAGTGTTCTACTGAAAGAAGAAAAAACTATACTTAGCAATGGAGACAAAAGTGAAGATATGGTATGAATTTGAAAAGAACATACAATGTTCTTGACAACAAATTTTTGAAAGAGATGAAATTATAAACTCACATTTTTTAAAAAAGTAAAAGATAAAAAGTCCATTGAGCTCAGCAGCCTGTCAACTAACCATTTAAAATCCTGCATCTGAAATGACACATACTGATGGGAAACTTTTTTTCCCCCAGCAACCTCTACCAAGAGTCAGGCTACTTTGCAAAATAGCTTATTCTTTTCTGTTTGGTTTGGAAAGTTACACAACAAATATCAACCAGATTTTTAAAGTCCTGTTTAATAAGCAAGTGCTATAGGACACAGGAGAAACAGCTTAACAAACCAAGTTTTGGGAGTTACAACCAACAGCTTCTAACCATGAAACCACTGTAAAACATGGAAAAGAGGGAGGAAAATCTCACAATGCCATGCCCTACTAACAAAAACTTACCTTCCCAATCGGCAGTAGGTAGAACAGAGCTTGAATAAAAAACCAGAGGAGGTAGACCCCAAATACTCTGGTTTCCCATAAATCATACAAAGCTGGCAAGTGAGGAGGAAAGTTCAGAAGACTGGGATCTCGCTGTCTGCACATCAACAGCAGCAGGAAGAGGAAGACAGGCAGGCCAAGCATGATGAGAAACACACCTGCAAACAACAAATGAACACTCACGGCTCAAACTTCAATCCAGTCTATGTATTTATTTATTTTAAGAATCATTTGATTTTTCTTTAAGGTCAGAACTCAGGTCTGCCTAGCTGTCTGAAACCAATTTCTAATGTACCATCCAAAACTCCTATCTCTACCTGTCCCCGCCAGTGGGCATCTGGAGTGTAAATGAGCAGAAGTCCAGCACTGAACAGCCAAATCCCACCTCAGAAACCAAGCTCTAAAACACTTAACCTCCAATCACTGAGGAGTAAAAGTGTTGAAACTCCAGCAAACTGAAGATCAGAACATCTAAAAATTATCACTCCAATCTCAACAGAAAATATTGTGTTCTCAAACTTCCAAGAATTGAAATAGTATCACATTCGTGTAACATGTACACAGATTTTAGGTGATGCTGGACACCATCTGTAAGACCAGCTAGCCAAGGGTTATAATTTACAAAACACAAAACATTTAAGCTAAGCAAGATTTTGAGCCATTTAGCCAGGAAGTGTTTTCTTTCACTAGCGCATACAATTTAATCAATTCCACCCACTTAATCACTCCAAGGCTTTGCACACTTCAGATCTTTGACCCTCACATACAATCAACCTGTCCAGCAGGTAGAGCAGACACCTTGACCCCATTTTATGCAGCAGCTTACAGCCGCTGGTACTGCCTAAACCAGGCCCTACCATCTTTCGTCTGCTTATTAGCAGATCTCCCTGTTCCTAACAGGTGACCAGCCTTACTATACATGACTCCCTTCCATCATCACTTTCTTCAACTTCTCTGCTTAAAATCTGTGAACATGCAGAAAACGAGGAAGAAATATAAAAAAAATTTAAAAAAATAGAATCTATGAACAGAATGCCAAAAGTTTTCAGCATAACCACAGGGGCATCCTTTCTACTCCATATTCCCCAAAATGCTCCCACCTCTGGCCTTTGTACCCATTATTCCTTCTCTGGAAGCCTCCTTCCCAGGTTCCCACCTGGCTCTTACCTTGCTTACCTCACATTTCCACAGAGAGGCCTTTCCAGTCCACCTTCTACCACTACCACCAGCCCATCCCACTGCCCTGCCTGGCCCCGGGCTCTGAGGCCTACCAGGTACTCCTCCAAACTCCAAGTCCTTCGTCGGTGAGGGGCTCACTTCAAAGGTTCTCAACGATGCAGGTACTTTTGTCACAAGTTTTTCTTCCTTAGAATCTAATTCTTTTAATTTGATTTCTTCTCGTCTTGGACGAAGGCTATGCTGTGTAGATACATAACTACTTTCCTGTGACAAGTGGAATTTTTCCTAATTGAAAATTTTAAAAAGTAATAAATACTTGTAGTCAAAAATTACCACTAATGCTACCACATTAACTAATTCAGTATCTCAATACAGTTGTATACTAATAAATTTCTTAAATTATATTCAGTCTTAATTTAAGGACAGAATTTTAGAACAGATTATTAAATATTATGATTTCCAATGTGTTTCTGGAGGGAGAGTCACTTCAACAAAAGAAAAAAAAAATCACCAGAGATGAAAGTGAATATGTTCATACCTGCGTGTGTTTAGGAGGCATGTCATTCCTCTCAATGTGCTCGGGCTCCCCATTATATTTGCTGATGCTATTTCCAAATGGCTTCTAAATTGAAGAATATAAACACTTTAATCTAAAGAACTGTACCTTATTAAAAAGGAACATGATAAAAATTTAATACTGTGAAATCAATCAATAAAATCAGCCAAAGATTTTCACGGCCTTAATTCTGAAGACTTTCAGTCTCCTTTTGTTAAAAAAGAAAAAGAATAAAACTAACAAGAATTTCCCAATTTTATTAATGTAGATTTCTACATAAAACCTTTCATCTCTCATGTAATATAAGCAGATGGGTTTATAATTTCATTTCACTGACAGATACTCTATTAATATTTGCAATGAGAAGCAGGTAAAGCAAAAATTGGTAAATCAGTACATTAACTGGTTAAAAAAAAAGAGGAAAAGACACTCACTGCCCCAAAATAGCCAATAATGGAAAATTATAAACAGTGGGTACTTATGCAATATATGGTAGGCTCAGGGCTCTAGTGGTAAGAAGCAAAGCCAGTCTGTGGCTCTTACATCAATAAGACTGTAACGAGATTTACACTATAAAATTATAAAGGTCCCTAAAATATTAAAAATGAAAGTGTAACAGAAAGTGTCAGGCAGCATCTGTTCCTTATCTTGAGTCATCTGGCTGGTAAAGAGAGCCACTAAGAGCGTTCAAACTCAGTAGCAGTTATCAAAATGCAAGTCAGTTGAAAATCTCTGACAATCACATTGGCAAAAAAAATTACTACCAATACTTAGAATGAGAAAATACTCCATACATTACTGATACTAGTATAAACTTTTTTGACATAAACTGGCAATATATATTCAAAGCCTCAAATCTATATTATATACATAACCTAGCAGTTCCACTTGTAACAATCCATCCTAAGGAAATAATCAGATGTTGCATAAAAATGCTTGTTTATAATAGTGGGAATTTAGAAAGAAAAACACTAAATGTCTATCACTGTCTTGGGAGCTGACTTTTATCAAGTTATATCTATATAATTTATGGCATATCCATGCTATACCATACAACAAAAATGACGCAGAAAAATATGCAACAAAAGGTTATTCCCAATGTTTTAACATTTTAAAAAGCTGACTATAAAACAGTAAGGTATATGATACAGGTTTTTTAGGTTATTAAAAGTCTGTGCACATTTTATCCAGAAAACAGATAATTAAATATTAAGTGAATAGAATAAAAGATGACTTTTATTCTAATTCTTTTGATTTAAAACATTTTCTATTTGTTCTACTATTTAAAATACTCACCATACAAAGTCTATAGACTCCACATACCCTAATATTTCCAACTTTGCACTTTGAAAGTAATTCCATTAAAATTATCATCTTCAAATAGGTAAATGGATCAAATATAATGATGCTAAGATAGCAAGAATATGTTTCTATAACAGTTATATCTCATTTCATACATAATCTTTTATACACTGTAAAAACTTATTTAGTTCAACCTACAAGCTACATCTATTTCAAATTTAAACACTGCTTTTTTTTTCCTGTTGCCCAGGCTAGAGTGCCGTGGCGTCAGCCTAGCTCACAGCAACCTCAAACTCCTGGGCTCAAGCGATCCTTCTGCCTCAGCCTCCCGAGTAGCTGAGACTACAGTCATGTGCCTCCATACCCAGCTAATTTTATATATATGTATTTTTTTTTAGTTGTCCAGCTAATTTCTATGTTTTTTCAGTAGAGACGGTCTTGCTCTTGCTCAAGGTGGTCTCGAACTCCTGAGCTCAAATGATCCCCTGCCTCAGCCTCCCAGAGTGCTCGGATTACACCACGCAGGCCTAAACATTGCTTTTTTAAAAACCACAATATTAACTAGCACTTCCAGTAACTTAAGAACATTCTTTTTCACTGATATTTAAAACAACTATACTTGCTATTCCAAACATTCGTTTTTTATGTAATCTTCCAACATTAGATTCGATGTTTCACTGACATTTTAATATTATTAACTGCAAATAATCTGAGGAAATATGTACAGAAAGGGGAACACAAAATACTGTATAAAGATGAAGACAAGCACCAATATCAGTGGAGTCAATTTAACTGCCAACACTTCCTTCCTTGCTTCCTTAATGTTGGCCTGATGGGACGAAGACGCAGATGCAGACACAGACCGGCGGGAACCCCTGGGTGGCCGACCAGGGGAGCGAGAGCGGGAGCGGGACCGTGACCGGCTCCCTCGGCGTCTGGAAGGAGAACTGGAAGTTGAGCCACTTTTCCTTTGCCTAAAGGAAGTTAAAGGCTAGAAAGAAGGAAAAAGGCAAAAAGCTTTACTAAAATCGTAATACGCAGAGACCCAAACTAGAAGAGGGTACCAAAAGCAGTAACTGCTACCACTAACTCTAAAACCATTACGAGAAATGACAGGATCTGAGAACCAGATCAGATGAAGCCAAAGAAAAACACTGCAATAATGATCCATCTCTCATGAGACACATGCAGACTTTCCATTCCTAAATGTTCTTTGAAAGTATTTCTATAAAATAAATGTGTCTAAAACAATTAGCTGTACATATTCCCAGGAACATATGCAAGAAGGGTTATAATTAACATTGATTAAAACTGAGATGATAAGACAAAAGAAATCAGCACACAAACAATTAAAAAAACAAGTTCCATAGTTTCACTCTGAACAAAACACACAAGCAGATCTTGAAAACATAGTATGAGTTTGGATTCCTGGAAACTGTTTTACCATGTCCTCACCCACTCCAAATCACTCCTGCCATTGCTTCTAAGCATCCAGACCTGAAGAAAGCAAACTATGCTACAGGCCAAGTCGTCCCTATCCCAGTTTTTGTGTGACCCTTGAGCTAAAAATGGCTTTTACATTTCTTAAGTGATTGTAAATGAAATCAAAAGAATAGTATTTCCTGACACCTGGAAATTATCTGAAATTCAAATTTCAGTGCCCATAAAGTTTTACTGGAACACAGCCATGTCCATTCCTTTCCATATTACCTGTAGCTGCTCCCAAGTTACAGAAGCCATATGGCCCATACAACCTAAAATATTTACTCTCTGTCCTTTTAATCAAATAATTTGCCAACTCTGGTCTAAAACACTCAAAATGTGGTCCATATGCTATGGGTCCAAGAACAGTTTGTCACTGATCCGCAACAAATACCAAAATTGAGAAGAGGTGTATGGAAATTTTTATAGCATTTGACAAAGTAATTTTATGTCTATTGAATCTGGTGATAAAAATGTGAAGCTTTTGTCTTTTTTTTTTTCAGTTTTCTGGTAATTCATTTTCATGGCATTTTACATAAGTATTTGTACGCCATGGATCAGATAGTTTAAAACCCAGGCCCTAACTGGATGGGTTAAGAAGCCCTGGGCTAGACTCAAATCTAATTAACATCACTCTCCTGACTAAACCCTTGTGTTCAGGACGAAGCCAGGACTTGGCAGGTAAAACCCTCCAGTCTGGCTCCTGATTACCCTCCACCGGCCCTTGCCCACCACACTTCCAGCACCTGGCTGACTGTGTCACCCAAACCCCACACCTTTGGCATGCTGCCCTCTCTGCGGAAGCAGCCCCAACTTCAACTGAGTTTTTTCCTATTTGTCCTCAGTACTTGGCTTAGGTGTCACCAGCTCTGAAAGCCTCCCGTGAAACCCAGTGCCCTTCCCTACCCCTGATATACTCAATACCACCCACAGCAAACTCCAGTCACAGAATGTATTAAACCCAGGGAAACAACACGTATAAATGTCTGTCTTTCCCTGAAACTGCAAGCTTACTGGGAACAAAGCACTATGCCTCATGCATGCATTTCCAAAGCCAAAAACAGTATCTGACCCAAAGCAGGAGCTCAATCCATGCCTCCAAACAGAGCCAGAACTGACAATACTGAGCTTCAAAATCATACTTATAGTTATTTCCCACTTACTGTAAGTAGATATTCTGATCAACCAAAGGAGCTCTTACCTTAATATCATTTTCCTTCAATTCAAGTTCGGTTCCATCTTTGTATTTTACAGTGTAAAGCTGGGAGCTGCTGTCATGGCTCAGGATTTCTACTTCATAATAAAGTGAACTCCCAGGCCATCGACCTCTTACCACTTCACCATCAGCAAATTTCCTACTCGGCATTTTCTAAAATTAGTCTGAACAGTTTTAAAGAAAAAAAATTGAGTCAATATATATACACACTTATATATTTATCTTTTATCACAGGTTGATCACTAAAATACAACTCTCCTGAATTAACTGGTCAAGATTTTAGGGCCAGAAAGGCCTCTGGAGGAGAGCTTATTTGAAAGATGAAAAAAACTAAAACTTAAAGTTACCTATTTTGTTCAAGGGCATAAAAATAGATGGCATAAAATGGCAGAACTAGGACAATACTGAAACTGATCTTTCTGCTACCTTATATCTCACTTGGAATCACTTTATAGAGGATGATTTAGCCACTCTACATACATATGCGATACATATGTGACACTAAGGATCATGACAACATATATAGGCACCACATATTTAATAGTTTGCACTATGCAAAATGTTACTCACCTACAGTGACCATATTTCTTGCTAATCAAAAAATCAGGCATAATCTTATAAAGGACACATTTTCTGATGTGTAAATTTGCATATCATCTTACAAAAGCTTTAAAAACACATTTAACTATATTTTTAACTAATGACATTTATTAAAAACAAACTATGAAACAGACTGGGAAAATCAAGGATATACAGTTAAGATTATTATCACCCACCAATAGGAAAAAAAATAATTCCAAATCTATACTGAATAGCAAATTTGGGGGTTAATTCTTACAGCTAAAGAGCCCAAATGCACATCAAATAACTGCCAACCACCTCCCTAGGCTAACTCATATCTGGTTCACTTCTCTCAAGCATACAGTAGGCATCAACCCCAATCACAGCATTCTTTCCACTGATTCAAAACATGGCCCAAGAAGCCTACAACACTCAAAGAAGCCACAAACAATCTGTAAAAATTGCCAATTACATGAGTCCTGCCTGCCACCCTTTTTGAAATATCAATCCATTGCTGGGTGCTTCCAGCTGCTAGGTAGTAATGGCTCTCCCTGCACTGACCAGCAGATTCACGTTTCCACACTATAAAACCAGTGCCGCCAAACTTCTCCCACACCCACGCCGTATGAACTAGCCAGCTGGGCCTAGTTCAAGTAGATACTATAAGACTGATGTGTTCTCTCCCTAAATCACCTTCATCTCACCAACTAAACAATTCCTGATATATTGTCCACGCATATAAATGTATATTCCTCATCAGCTCCTATTAAGAGCTGAAGATACAACAGCAACATTTAAATACTTTTGAAGACTGTGGAATTAAGGAGAAAGTTGCATTACCCACTCCTCCCATAAAAAACGTCAACTAAACACCACAGTCTTCACTGTTAATGGTCTGAGAAAACACTTAACAAGCTTCACTTGTTTAGATAGATAGTGGCTAGGCTGGCAGATGAAAGAAAACAGTGCTTATCTGATGATTAGAGGATGGCAGTCAATTAACACATTAGGTAAAAGAGCCTGCTTTCTTCTCAGCATCCACCTGGGATAGCATCACCAGGGTAATGAATGGGTTTGGGCTGGGAATAGTGGGGAGGAGCCCACATGGGATGAAGTCAGGCCTGGCTGAGGAGTCACCTGAGGGGCACTTAGGAAGGGGGGGCAGTGGACACCTCCGGACAAAGAGGAGGGGCACAAAAAGGGAAGGTGACAACAGTTTTGCCTATTTCAACACTTAGCTCTGAGCCTCCAAGTACAAAAAAAGAGGAAGGAAATATACCCTCCTCTCTCTTCTCTTGTGCCCCCTCCTCCTCCCTGGACCTCCCCAAATCAAACCATTGTTACTAGTACTAGCTCCCCTACATTGTTCAGCCAGGGTTTGAACAAGACAATTATGTCTTTCTACATGAAGACACTCAGGTTTCAAACAACTCTTTATAAACTTTTGAAACACAAGCTCTTCACGTCTTAGTGACCAGTAGCGGTTTTAAAAGGCCCACGAACAAATCCTGTATGTTCTTAAAAATTTACTTCCTGGCATCTTTCCACTGCAGTATTACACACAGCACACACAGTATCCGTGCAATACTGAACACAGGACACTGCCAAAAAGATTTTTTTGTTATCAATTAAATAAAATATTTGGGGTTAAACAAATTAAGATATCTGGTGGATATCTGTTAGGTCTCTAAGCTTAATTTTTAAGAAAAAGAATTAAGAGTTGAAAAACAAAACAAACCCAGCACTCTCCGTAGGAGACTACTACCTTATATACAAATGTTCCAAAGGATGAAGCCAACAAGATGTGCACCCCACTTTACACAAGAGCCGCACACAATAGTCAAATGTGGAGGATATGGTGCAATCACATCCTAATATAACCTCCCACAAGCATGCATGAGCCTGTGCAGTATGCAAAAACCCACAACATTTGTGCATGTCATTATGCACTCACCTAAAGAAGTCAGATAAACACAGACACGCTTTCCTTAGAAAGAATATTTTAGGCAAGTGTGTAAGCAAATATTTTGTTTACTGAGCACAATGTCCTCATTTCCCATAAAGAGAAAAACATGGTGACCCTCAGGCTTTTCTCTATTGAGCTGGGTGCTTGCTAACTTCAGTGTCAACTGGCACTGGAACCCTCACACGTTTCAGCTCCAACATGTCACTGTTTATCAAAACGTGACAGTTCTGTCTTTGGTCACCTTTCTTTCCCTCCTCCAAATTAATTAGATGTGGGAGAGAACAAGAAGCTCAAACGCAGTTTGACAGCTTCCCTTCAACACCTGAGCCTCCGGTAGGCCTACTTGGCAAAAAGCATGCAGAAACCCCGGGTGCCCCGCTGCACGGAGCAACAGACACCCCACCTTTCTGGCTGTAAAGGCAGAGGCAGAAGGGCCTCTATAAACAACTGAAGGCAACTCTTCATTCCCCTCCTACTTGCTCTTTTCCCTTGCCCAGGCAGCTCTCAGAAACAAAACTTAAATTGGACTTGTCGCCCAGTCTAAATTAGGACCTCCCACACCCCCGCTCTTCTCTGCAGCCCCACCCTCTCCTGCAGAGCAGCGACTACAGAGCGAAACTGGGAAACGACAAAGCTACACGCGTTTACGTGCAAAGTCCCCGGGGTCCGTGTCCAGCCCGGCTGTGCCCAGGCGCAAGGCCCTGCAGGGGGTGAGCCAGCCGGCTGGCTGCGGACCGAACCCCTGGGCTGTCCACGCGCGGTCCCATCTACCTACTGTGTCCTGCTCTCAACTCCCCGCGACCTGGACGAAGCTCCTGGAATAAGGCCCTGTGCAATCAAGTGCTTACTAAGTGCTCCTTGAGGCTGTTGGGTGCAAGGCAAGCTGTCATTAGAAAAAACTTTTTTAAAGCTTTTAAAAGGTGACAAAACAGGATCGTGCTGCAGCAGGAGCACGCAAACCTGCCTCCATACCCGTTGTTGAGACCATCCGGTAAACTTCAACACGTCCTGCCGAGCAGCCCCGCAATCCCCGCCTTGGGGAGTCAACAAACCACGGCGACCACGACCCTGCACGCCAGTGACAACAACCGGCGCGAATTAAAGCAAATTTGCGCCCGTCCCCGCCCCGCCCCGCCCGGCTGCCGCGCGTTTCCTGCCTCCTGACCGGCAGGGCCGCCGGGCCGCCCGCTTTTCTGTCAGACGGTCGCTCGCGGGGGCCGGGGCCCGCCGGGGTGGGACAAAGGCCACACGCCCTCCGCGCCGCCGCGGTACCGCCACTCGCCGCGTCAACAGGGAGAGAAACGTCCGCACTTTCAAACCCGCAGCTCCGTTTCCGCAGCGGGCGCACTCGAGCCTCCGCAGCCTCCGCCCAGACCTATCGGCCAGCAGGGGAGGAGGCGAGGGGCAAGGAAGGGCGGCCACCAGGAGGGGAGAGCAGGGCCGCCGAGCCAGGCCCGCGCCCGGGGACCCCGGCCCACCTGCCGCGCCGGCCCCCGCCCTCCCCGCCGCCCCTCAGAGGCGTCGCCGCGGGGAGCTGGGAGCGGGGCGGTGTGCGGGCGCTCACCTGCGCAGGTCGCCTGCGGGAACACGGACAGCGCCGAGAGAAGAGGCAGCTGCACCCGGGCAGCCGTTCCGCGCGCGACGCAGCGGGCCTTGCTCTCGCGCCCCGCGGCCCGGATACGCGCTTCCCCGGCCCCGCCCCGTCTCGCCCCGCCCCGCCCCTCCGGCGGAGCCACCCAGGGCTCCCATTGGCTCCTCGGCCTTTTGAATCCCCTCGGCGCTGTCGATTGGCCGCGCACCGTGGCGCGTCCTCCCCGCCCGGCGGCGAGGCTGGGGAGCGGAGGACGCCGAGGCTGGCGGCGCCAGGCCGGCCTAGAGACCGGCGTTTGCCTACGCCTTATCTCCTCAGCCCAGGCGCCCTGGCGGCCCACAAACCCCGGGCGCTCCTCGCCCTTTCCCTCCTGGCGATTTGCCGCAGAGGGTTTGGGGCACAGGGTGGCTGGGGGAGAGACGTTGAAAATAATAATAATAAATTCGCAAAGTGATAACTAAATATCCGAGCCAGAAAATGGTTTTTTCTACAACCCTCTGCGCGCCCTCCCTAGCGTGTTACAATCCTGCGGCAGCCGCCGGACCCAGCGGTGGCTTCGCGGGCGAGCAGGGGCTCGTTTGTCCAGGCGGCCGCTGCGCGAAGCGGAAACCGACCCGGACCGAGACCGGCCGGGGGCGGCGGGGAGGGGTGGGGACGACGACTCGCGGGGACCCACGAGGACTGCCGTGGGACGGGCATTGTTTGTAGGGTGCCGTGGAGACAGCTAGAAAGTGCTCACCGACGTGGAGCAAGGAACGAGAAGTGCTGGGCGTTGCCGAGACACCGCTCGTCCGGCACCACGCGAGCCTGGTTTTACTTGACCCTCAAAACGCTGAATCATTACATTGTTGTCTCCGAATCTGTTACGGATCCTAAACCTTTTTGTTTTTTCTGCAAGTTATCATTATCCCTCAGTTGGTTTCCTTCCTTTGAAGTCGAAAATTTAAAGCATTGAAGTTCCCCATTTTGCGACGTGGTTTTAATCAAAGTATTTAACACCCCTACTAGGTAAATTTAAGTGAATTTCTATTGTGGAAGCACTATCTGTTAAATAATAATAAATAGGATTTTTCATTTATATCCTAGCTTCAGGTGCCCAAAGCTCTCATTTTCTCACAGTTACAGTAATAACTACAAAACATTCAGGTTTACTACTTTAAAAAAAGTGAATACATTGGATTTTCTCAGTCATTCACATCCAGTGTGAATGAGTTCATCAGAGCTTTTCGTGAGGACAAGTTCTGACGTGGAATTGTCATCATTGTCATCGCATTTGCCCTGGGTGGAAGTCTGTGCTTACAGACGTGCACACTGCACTCCAAAGTCAGAAAACCTATGTGGTTTTGGCAAACCCCCCAGCCTCAGTTGCCTTAACCCTTAAGGTAAGATAATAATAGCCCTGCCTCAGAGTGTGCAGCAAATGACAGGAATGAAAGCGCTATACCAGGTCTGTGGGACCTAAGATAAATACTATTCCTAAATAGCGAAGAGGTGTCACATTATTCTTTTCCCATGTGTTCCACCCAAAACCAAAATTTCATTGGATTCCCCTTGAGGTACACATTTCCTGGGTCATTTTCTTTCACATTCCCCGCAAGCCCCTGTCACTGTGTTCCCATATTAAAGGCATCCGCACTCCTGCAAGGCAGGAAGCATATTTTATTTCTCTTTGTATCTCTCCCCGTTAAGTAAATGAATGGATTAGTTAATCGTGAAATTAAGTCATATGTGTTCTCCTAAAAGCCAAGCTATAGTAAACTCTCTCCCGCTTGGTCTAGTTACTGAGCTTCCACAAGGCTGGATTAAGGCAATGAGCAATGGAAACTTCACTGGCACTAACCTTTCCACCAGCTAGAGTGGAGGAGGAAGGCTACCTTGGGTGTCTCTCTTGCCACCTGCCATGGGCTGCTGCCCCATGGCAGGGACTCTGCCCTTAACCGTGCTAAACCGTTCTCTCACCTAGGTTTTGCCATCATCTCTCTTAATCCAGAATATGTAACTGTTTCTTTTTAAAACATACTGCATATTTCATCTGGGGTTTAGACACTGAATGCAGGTGCCTGGCTTGTTTTGGCAAGTTCTAAACTGTGGGTCCCTGAGGGCAGCCTTCCACCCCACCTCCCACCCAGGGTCTGCACTCAGAGGCAGACAGGGGGCTGGAGCGTGGAACGGGATGTGCCCATCTATGTCGGGTATAATTTCCCTGTTGCTTCTCTCCTGCAGGAAGATAAGGCTCAGCCCATCAGTGTAAATATTTAGCACTTCATGTCTCTTTGGCCACTGCTCCCACCCTGCCACCAAAGCTACACCCTGCCCTTCAGGAAAAGCGGGGAGCAACTGCAGTTGGCAGCAGGGTGGTGGAGAAGGGGAAGGAGAGGAGAGGGGACTACTGTCTAATGAGGCCCTGCTCTGTGTCACTTTCCATTCCTTACCTTATTCATGGCTCCAGTCAGCTCAGTGAAACAGGTGTCATCCCCATTTAGGCTGAGGAAACTGAGACTCAGAGAGGTCAACAACTTGCATAAAAGGCACACCCACCAAATAAGGGCTGGAGCAGAAATTCCAACCCAGGTCTCAGGATTCCAAAGTTCAGATCTTTCCACCCCCCTGAATCTATTTGGTCCCCTGAGTAGCCTCTTGGTTCTCCTGGCCACTGACTCCTACTTGCCATATGTAATTCACATTACATGATCCCACTGTCATTGTCAGCTGGAGACTTCCTTCCTGGGTTAATTAGACTATAGCTTGTGGATGTTTCTGTCTACATTTTGGGAGCAAAGATCCTTGCTTTCTCCTAAGCACACTGTACATGTGAACTTGCCCTTGTCTCTCACTCTTTGATTCTTTCCTCCAGGACTCTTTGTCATGGGTTTATTTGAATTCTGACACCCTGTTCTGGATTCTGTAGGATCGTCTGTGTGTCTTCCTTCCCAGAAACTGTCTTAGATTATTCACTTTCAGGCAACAGGGCAGGATCACTGTAATCTTTGTACTGTACTGAGTACAGTACCAAATGCAATTAAATCTGCTTAAAACATGTTTGAGGGGGATGATAGAAAATATTTGAGATGAATATTTAAAACACATTTGCATAATTATTTTAAATTTCTTCATTTTACTAGAGCAAGAGCATCCTAACTGATATGATTATAACCTTTAAACAGATGAAATATAATTACAACATAGATTTATTTAAAAGTTGTACTGAGTCAGCTAGTCATTTGACAACTGTGAATATTAATTGGCATAAGTCCTGCAGCAGAAAAAAATTATCTACTCATACTAAGTTGCTTGAGATATTTTGCCTGCTTATTTTTGATACAAGAGGATAGGATCCCAGAGATTTCACTGTTTTAACAAACCACAAAACAAATTTCAGGGTCACAAGTCATGTTACTCTGAATTGGGAGTTGCCAGCCATTCTCCAGGGTAAGTCATATCGTCAAACAAAATGTCATTTTCAGGTTTACTTAACTCTTATTTGGCTGTACATACTTAGTGCTATGGTTTGAATGTTTGTCCCCTCCAAAACAGGAAATTTAGTTGCCATTATGACGGTGTTGAGAGTGGAACCTTTAAGAAGCAATTGGCTCCACCTGCGTGGGTGGGATTGGCCCCCTTATAAAAGGGCAAGTTTGGTCCCCTTTTGTCTCTTGGCTTGCGCCTCCATCTTCTGCCACAGCATGATGCAGCATGAAAGCCCTTGCCAGATGCTGGCACCTTGATATTGGACTTCCCAGCCTCCAGAACTGTGAGCTAATAAATTTTTGCTCATTATATTAATAAATTACCCAGCCTGTGGTATTCTGTTACTGCAACACAAAACAAACTAAGACACTTAGATTTCTCAAGTCTCAGTAAAATAACATTTTCCCTAAGTAATATAATAAAGGAAGATTTATCTTAAGTCATCCAAAAAGATTCCATTCACAAAACTGCAAGAGTACAAGATTAATGCTATTAATCCCAGAGCATTAATCTACAAAGTAGCGTAATAGCAACACACTTCAAAAATGTCATTTCTGCAAATATATAGCAGAATTCCCTTTTAAAAATTTGCACTTCTTTTTCCTATTTTACTTTTTCTGATGTTCTCTGTGTTCATTTTCCTAGCCTTAGAGAGAACTGCTCTGGCTCTGTAAGTCAAGACCAGGACTCCCACCCTGACCAGGAGAGATGCCTGGTTCCCACGTGTCCTTTTCTAGTCCTGTCTGGACAGGGCTCCTTCCACTGGCCAACGCAGGCTTCTCAGATCCTGTTGTGCTCATTTTTAGAAAGAAATGGCCCCGGGCATGGTGGCACATACCTGTAGTACCAGCTACTCAGGAGGCTGAGGCAGGAGGATCTTGTGGGCCCAGGAGTGAGAGGTTGCTGTGAGCTAGGCTGACACCATGGCACTCTAGCCCAGGCAACAGAGCAAGATTCTATCTCAAAAAAATGAAATAAAATAAAAAGAAATGGCCTATCCTTAAACATGCTTTTTGCTGCCCATATGCCTGCTGGACAATGTTTGAGCTTACGGAAAAATTTTGTAACACTGACCATGAATCTAACAGGATGCAGCACCTTTCTTAATGTTTTCAATTCAATTTGTAAAGTCAAATTAGGAATGCCTACTAATAATAAATCTTCTTTACTACATTCAAAAGGACAACATAAATCCCTGTCAGTTACTTTGAAAATACTTTGCTACTTTATACCTACTCAACAATATCCATAAGTACTACTGATGATCCTCCCCTGACCAAGCTCCAGCCAGGCTCCTCTGAGCCCTCTTCTCAACGAGGCTTCAACCTCAGCCTATAAAGACTTGAGCAGACACTGACGTAGCTTCTAACAGCTCAAGACCACACCTTAAATGGCCTGCCTAAGAAAACTCACGGCTGCCCAAAGAATTCATTGTTGTTCTAGCCAATACTTGAAGACAGGGCCCGTGTCCCCCAGCTTCTGTGGGAGGGTGGGCACCTAACTTCCACAAGCACAGTAAGTAAGCACAGATGGGTTTCACCTGGACCAACCCTCCTTCCCGCTTTTTGTAATTTTTCACCTTCACAACTCCTGAGCCCCTCCAAACCCCCTCTCTATTCCCCCATTTTTCCTTTAAACCTTCTGTACAAATCAAAGTGGAGTTCAGTTCATGCTGGACTCTTCTCACTATTGCAATAATATATTACTGATTAAAATCTGTTCTTAACAGTTTACCTAGTGTCCAACTTTGTTTATCCTTGACACTACTAATCTTCTTTTATTTTATTTTATTTTTTTTATTTTATTTTATTTTTTTTGAGACAGAGTCTCGCTCTCTTGCCCAGGCTACAGTAAGTGCCGTGGCGTCAGCCTAGCTCACAGCAACCTCAGACTCCTGGGCTCAAGCGATCCT
>CAUYRT010038555.1:0-11054 GCA_963574885.1 Lepilemur ruficaudatus
GGTGGCACATGCCTGTAGTCCCAGCTGCTTTGGAGGCTGAGGCAGAAGGATTGCTTGAGCCCAGGAGTTTGAGGTTGCTGTGAGCTAGCTGATGCCACGGCACTCACTCTAGCCTGGGCAGCAGAGTGAGACTCTGTCTCAGAAAATAAATAAATAAATAAATAAAACTGGTTTTATCTGTCATTCTCTAGTAACTGTTATCTCTGCACATTTATAAGTCACAATCACTCAAATGCCAGATGACTTTGGAATTACTAAAAATAAAATTAAACCACGTGCATCAGACTTTTAGCATTAAATATATTTCACTGTTTTCAAATTCATTAACAATTGGTAAAGCATGTATGGGAATGTGACAACTCTATTTATCAGAATATTGGTTTGCCCAGAAGATCCTGTACTCTTACTAAATCTAATAATAGAGATTATGATATGTATAATTTAGACTTTGGGAAGAAATAGGTAACAACAGTTATTACTGAATTCATGAATTATCTGTTGTTCCATTTATAATTCTAATATAAAAGATGGATATTTCTTTACTCAACCTTACTGAGGATAATCAATGTCTGGTAGCAGCCTAAAGCTGTGTCCTTACCAAAGAAATATTGCACTTGTAATTTACACATTTTTGTGAAATTCAAGTTTGTGCATTCTCTTCCTAATAGGAACTTCAGATAAACAAAGAAATAACACATTGGAGACTGGGCAGTAAATATAACCCAATTAATGCATTTGTTGAATATTCGTGTCAATATTAGCTCAGGCTTGATCTGTAAAGATAATGAGTTGTAATCCCCACCCCATCTTCCTCACCATCTGTAGGCTTGGGTAACTGAGTTTGAGATGTGCACGCAGGAATTCTACTGGGGACTGCTCTAGGGAACAGTCTCTTGGAAAGGGAAGTTGAGTCCCCAGAAGTAGCAACAAAGATCTAAGCCTACTGCAGGAAGAACTCTGAAGAGGGAAGGAGACTTTACTGACTACCCTTATCTGGGAAACAGGACAGATGTTGTATTCCCACATCCACCTGACATTAAGAGTGAGCTGCCCTGGAAAAGGGAGCCACTGGCAGCAGAGAAAACCTTAGGCATAGAGTCACAAGGCCAGCGTCCCTCCCCACTGACCAGCTGTGCAGCCTGCACCAAGACACATAGTTGAGTCTCTTCTTAACCTGGAGAGAGTAGACATGGCCCTGAAGCATTCAGGGACTCCCTAAGGCACCAGAAAGAAGGAAGGAAGGACAGCTTGGCTAGGGCTAGAGGACTAACTTCCCTGTGGATCTGCTTTCCAGGGCTGGTAAGTCCAATCATCAAACTGAATGTGTCCACAGGAGGCAATGAACTTTAGCACCATTCAGGCCAGTGTCAATATCCAAGGAGCTTTTGGGCAGTGGTGGTGCCTACGGTCACAGGGGTGGGTGGCAGGGCTGTGGTTCTGGGTTGTTCATCTATCTGGAGTCAAGACTCCAGGCAGTGGTCAGGGGGCAGGGAATTCAGCAAGAGCAGGAAAATTTTAAGGGTCCTGCCGACAGCACCGACAGGGAGGGCTCCAGTTTGGCTGGACTAGCCTTCAGCATGGCTGACGAGGCTGGGAAGATCCTGCCCCTGCAGATGTGCTCTCCTGTCTCGTCCATGGCTTCTCCCACCTTCTGCCCTGCCCTTCCCTACCCTGAGCTCCTTTCCCCCTCCCTAACGCATGCTGGCCGGTGCCTTCTCAACTTCAGTTTTCTGCCTGGACACCGTCCTCCCTGGTACCCTCCCCTTACCTCTACTCAGCCCTTGGGTGTCCACCAGGAATCTCCCAGGAAGCCTCCCTTGACCTCCTAAGACCGGGTTAGGTGACCCTCCTGTATTCTCCCAGAGCAGCATGTGTTGGGAGGATCATATAATGACTGGCACATAATAAACACTCTAAAAACAGTGGCAATGTTAATATTACTGCGTTCCTGTGGGATAGCACCGATCATTCTGAATCAGACACCGTGCATGCTTTGTCTGGGCCTAGGCCTTTGCTGTCTCTCTGGCTTCTGGCATATTGCAGACCATACAATAGGTGCCTGATAAATGTTTGTTGAAATAATAAAATCCTCAGTTACACAACTGAGTAAATACGGACACGTCATGGGGAAGGGGCAAGAGGGTGGCCAGGGCTCACCCACAGTATCCTAGAGACTGGCCCACGAAACCTTCACCAGTCTCTGCCTGGGGCTGGGGCTCAGCCCCTGTCTGTGCTGGCCGTTGTGCTCAGGATCTGTAAGCAGCAGGGAGGGGCAACCTGCTGGCCAAAGACCGGAAGAGCCTGCAGCCAGGAGGGACCAGGGCACACAGAGGGGAGGGTCACATGGGAAGGAATGCTGCTCCCAGTGTGAATGCTGCTCACTTGTTTATTGAAGAGGCAGCGCAGTTTATAGAATGAACATGGGATGTGGGGTCCATGCACCTGCATTCAAATCCCTATTCTTTAACCTAAAGCTATGGGGTGGAGGTTAAGGGCAGAATCTTTGGGGTACGACTTTCTGGATTCGAATCCCAGCTTCTCCACTTCCTGGCTGTGTGACGTTAAATGTGTTATGTAACCACTCTGTGCCTCAGTTCTCTCATCTGTAAAATGGAGATAATAATCATAATTCCTGTTTCACCGGGCTGTTAGAAGGATTAATGAGTTAAATTGTAAAATTCTTCGCACAGGGCTTGGCAAGTGGTAAATACTGTAGGTGCGTTTACCTAATCATTCTGAATCTCAGGTTCTCATCCAAAAAAACACACCTATGCCAAGCACATGGCACAGTGTCCCACACGTGGAGCTTATGATTATTATTATTCTTATTGCTATCACTTCTCTTGTAAGTGGAAGATACTTTCTTAGGGTAAACTTAATTGATTACTAGAAACCTTTCTGTGGATAATTCTGTTCTCTGCTGATGACTGTGGGAGAAAAGGAGCAATTTCTGTGCGGTCTGGGCCCCCCACTTCCCTTGTGCCTTGCCATCTCTCCCTTCTTCCTGGCCCAAACGCTCCAGTGCGTACCCGTCTCTCTGGCAGATGAACAAAGGAGGGCATGGTCATTTCCTAGGGCTGCCATGACAAAGCACCACAAACGGGGTGCTTAGAACAGCGGAAATATATTCTCTCGCAGTTCTGGGGTCGGAAGTCTGAGGTCGAGGAACCAGCAGAGACCTGCTCCGTCTTAGGGCTCTGAGGGAGAAGCTTCCTTGCCCCTTCCCGCTTCGGCTGGCTCCAGGCATCCCCTGGTTTTAGAGGCAAAACTCCAACCTGTGATTTTTGTCTTCACGTGGCCTTCTCCCTTTGTGTGTCCCTCTTTAAAATCTTCCTCTGTCTTTTCCTTATAAGGGTACTTGTCATTGCATTTGGGGTTCACCCTAAATTCTGGATTGTCTCATCTTGAGATCCTTAACTTAGTTACATCTGCAAAGACACTTTTTCTAAATAGGTTCACAGCCATAGGGACCAGGGGTTAGAGCAAAGGCCAACTATTCAACCCACAATAAGGGGTAATGGGGCCACCAAGGAGGCGCCTCTATTTCCCCTGCTTTTTTGTGTTTACGTCATTCATAACCTAGACCTTGGGTGAAAAGAACAACCTTTGTATAAGAATTTATTTTTAATCAGCAGTATAAAGACAGATATTAAACCTATCCTACAAATGAGTCAATGGGTCTAAATAGAATGCATCCCTTCACCTTGATTGGACCTACCTGTGCCTCCTTTTCCTTCTCTCCCTGAAAACTTGCCCCAGTGCTGTCCCTCCCCCTCAGATGGGACGGGCACAGCCAGAGGGGCAGGCAGGACACCACAACTAACCAATTGCTCCTTCCTGGGCTCCACTCTGGCCCATGTCCCACCTGCTTCCTACCCCAGGATTTGCTGTGAGCAGTGTGATGGATATGTGACCCCACTCTCATATGAAAGTTTATTCTGCTTGGCCTTCCTGGTCGCCTTGCAGACAGCCAGGAGAGTCAGGTGTCAGCCGGGTCTTAGCAGTGCCAGCTCGCCCCGCCTGGCTCCTCACCAAGGTTGCCTGGGTCACACATCAGGTTTCGGAGATGGGGCCAAAGTAGGAGCTCCTGGTGATCTGGAACAAGTAGAGGCAGTGGATCTGGGTCAGGGCAGGAATTATGTTTGCAGTTGGACCCGGTGGATAGGCTCGGAGAAGGAATCTGGGTCAAAAGCTTGGCAGACTGGCAGGAAACATGAGGCCTGATGCACAAATTAAAATGGAGACAAGCTTTCCATCTGCACAGGCTGGTTCTTGGTCCTCCTAAGTCTGAGTGGGGGTGGGTCTGTGACATATGGCACATCAAGGAATGCAAGGGCCTATCTATGCCTAAATTTAGCATGTATTTATCGAGGATTTGCTACATGCCAGGATCTAGGGATACAGAGGTAAGACAATCCTTGTCTTCAAGTAGATGAAAGTATAGCAGGGGACACATACATTTAAAGAACGAATTGTCATAAAATATGATAACCATATGTGCACAGGGAGATAAGAGGTCCAAGGAGAGACTCATTCTGCCTTGGGCTAAGCTAGGGAATGGCTCAGGGTGGGGACACAGAGGAAGCCACATTTGAGCTGAATCTTAAAGAATTCAGTGAGAAAAGGGTGGAAGGACAGCCCAGCAACACACTGTCCAGCTGACCAACGAGGCGCCTCTATTTCCCCTGCTTTTTTGTGTTTACGTCATTCATAACCTAGACCTTGGGTGAAAAGAACAACCTTTGTATAAGAATTTATTTTTAATCAGCAGTATAGAGACAGATATTAAACCTATCCTACAAACGAGTCATGACCCAGGGAAACAACGAACCGAAAAGGTGTCTGTTTGTAAGGAACTGGTTTGTTGGGCACAAGCAGAATCTCATGGCTGCTACTGTTACTAGCATAGTAGTCAACTGCAGGGTATCCACATACACAAGCAACTCATCACTGTTGAGCATTTCATACGGCTTATTTGGGTATATTTCTTATTAAGAATGTTTTTCTTTCAGTTTACGTATAATATTGGTGTGTCACAAACCCCAAGAAGGCATTTATGATCTCAATCTCTGGGAAAGGTAAAAAGACTATTGCTCATTATTCTCTGTTCCATATTTTTTTAGTACTTAATATCTATTTGAATTTTCCTGGGGGTGTCTTCCGACCCAACACCTATCTAATTAGCAGTGATGTTTTTAAATTTCGAAACAATGCATCTTCATTGAATATTAATTTTATCCATTTATTATTAGGTTTCACTTAAGTAATCTAACTGGTTTATTACCAGGTTTAAATATATTCCAATATTAAAACAAACGTGGATATATTATTCAGCATTTTATATATAGCTATATATAAATATAGATTTATAGATAGATGATACACATAAATATATGTATATTGACTATAAAATTCAAATAATTTTTAGAATCCAAACAACCACCTCAAAACATAGGAAAGAAGCCAGACACAAAGGGCTACCTACTGTATGAATCCTTTTATATTCTGAAAAAGGACAAAACTATGGGGACACAAATTTGCTCGGTGGTTGCCAGGGGCTGGGAGTGAGGGAAGGAAATTGCAAAGAAGCGTAAGAACATTTAGGGATGATGGACTGTTCCGTACCTTGACTGCAGTGGTCGTTACATGACTGAATGTACTTGTAAAAATTCAACCAACTGTGCAATCAAAAACAGTGAATTTTACTTTCTGTAAATTACATCTGAATCAACCTAACTGTAAAGAAAAGGAGGTTACTTCAGGCTCCCTTTCCAGAAAAATCCACCGCTGCATTTGTTCTTTCTTATTTGCTGGGAGGAATATCTAAAAAGAAGAGTTTGAAAATTACTCATCTCACATCTCTTCTTGCAAAAAGAGGGGGTTTGGGATATGATTCTGAGTGAGATGAACCCCAAGATCTTGAATAATTTAAGCCTGAACAATTATTTCAGGAGTAGAGGTATAGGACACTTCCAAATGTGTATAAAATGCCAACATAGCTACACACACTATTTTAGAGATACATAATGATTTATCCCAGTATTCCCAAACTTCTTTACTTGTGAAATATTCATGGGCTACTACATACCAGCAAGGCGTGTGCTTTGATTTACTAGGGCTGCCGTAACAAAATACCACATACTGTGTGGCCTAAACAACAGAAATGTATTGTCTCACAATTCTGGAGGCTGGAAGTCCAAGATCCAGGGGTCAGCAGGGTTGGTTTCTCTCGAGGCCTCTCTCCTTGGCTTAGACATGGCCATCTTCTCCCTGTGTTTTCACACGGTCTTCCCTCTGTACCTGACTATCCTAATCTCCTCTTCTTAGAAGGACGCCAGCCATATTGAATTAGGGCCCACCTTAATGACCACATTTTAACAATGGCCTCTTTAAAGGCGCTGTCTCCAAATGCAGTTGCATTCTGAGGTTTTAGGCGTTAGAACTTCAACACATGAATTGGGGAGGCACAATTCAGTCCATATCAGCAGTCTCTCCACCCTTCCCTGCTCCACCATGCACCCTTTCCCTGTTCCAGCCACCCTCCAACCACACTGCCTCTCCCAAGATGTAACTCTTTCCTTTTTTCACCTTGGCTACCTCTATGTGCTGGTCAAACATTTGCCAGAGATGGAAAGAAACTCTAAGGATACCATGCCAATTGTACGAGTATGCAAGCCCAAGTGGAAAAGTCTGTCATTTAATGTTTTTGTTTCTTTGTTTTGGTGTATTCCTGAAGATCCTTTCTTTGAAAAGTTATGCGGAGCAGCTTTGAACTCTCAAACTATATCAGGAACATATCAAGTACGTCAAAGAGAAACGTAAGTGCTGCCCACAGTGCACACAGCCTTGTACTCACTGCTCCTACGCATGTAAATGGGGAAGGAGTGGCTGAATAGCAAATCTGCAACAAGCAACAATAGCCCAGCTCTTAACTCCAGCTTCTGTAGTTAGCATGAATCATTAATGGTAAGGCAGATCCTTGCAGTAATTTATCTCCGAGCAGCATGATCATTTTAAGCTGAAAATATTCCTCTTACTGCTGGAAGGCAGGGAGACTTATCTAACTTCTGATAGAAGGAGCATCAGCTGCTTCCTCTGCTGATGCTATTCCCAGGCAGCTCTGGGAGAACTGGAAGCTTGTCTTTCCTCTAGTATTTGCGTGGTCTCATGGAGCAGACAATGGAAAGATAAATAGCTCAGATTGTATGTGCAAAAGCAGTTGATGGAGACTCTATTTTAGCTTCAACTTTTTGAGCAAACAAAATACAGAGAAGTCTTTGCAATTAATACTAGGACTAAGAAGTGATGAGCCCAGCAAGGCTGGATGTGAGGCATGGATGAGGATCCAGGAAGGACACAAGATCAGGGTGATAAAAGGTGAAGGGGACCTAGATAAGAAAGAAGGCAGAAACATTATGGGTTACACCACCGTACATTGTAGGGAAGGGCACAAACTAATAGTCATAGTACTGGCTATGCTCTTATTCTGCAAGGCCTGCACCAGGCACTCTGCATACCCGGGCCCAATCTGAGCACTGCATTGCCATTCGCCTCGTATGATCTGTCCTTTGCAGGTGAAGATAATGACGCTCTGCAAGACGCAGTCAATAGCAGAGGTAAGACCCCAGCACCAAGTTTCCCCTGATGCCCAAACCCTTTCTCTCTCCATATCCACTATCGTGGCCCCACACTGTGGTTATGGTGGGTGTCATTCACAGCGCATCACACTGCGTAAACAGAAAGGACTTTCAGCAAACTGAGCACAGTTTGTTTCTAAGTGTGTTTTCAATTCTTCTCAAATTGTTTCTTTTTTTTTTTCCAGTTGTCTTTATAAAGTTCAAAGAAACCCAATCATGCAGACTCTGCTAAGAGGGAGATGCTTCAAACAGGCGAATGCATTTGGGTTTTGCATTGAAGGTTCTGATGCCCGGAGTGGGCCAACTTTATTGAAAGTGGCGGGATAGGGTCTATTTCTGCTCAGTGTGCACAGCTGGGGAGGTGAGGTCTCTCCACAGATGAGGCTGCTGTCTAATAGGGACAGGACAGACTGGGTTTCTGGACAAGGACATAAATACACTTGATTACAGTATTCCGGGAATGATTAAGGGGGTTGCTGTAATGCTTGGTGCAAATTGGCAAGGACAGTAGGGA
The DNA here is from genome assembly GCA_963574885.1 of Lepilemur ruficaudatus. Lineage (NCBI taxonomy): Eukaryota > Metazoa > Chordata > Mammalia > Primates > Lepilemuridae > Lepilemur > Lepilemur ruficaudatus. Next base: position 8,152 of record CAUYRT010038555.1, read on the forward strand.
CAATTGGGAAGAGTCCAGAAAACAAACAAACAAACAAAAACCCCATAAAACCTGGTGAAGAAAAGTAAATAGGAGAAAAGTGACACCGGGGGATGGCCACCACGGCGATTAAAGTGCTGTTTGGCCCAGACACTCGACAGGGCAACCAGCGCAGATGGGAGAGCTGAGGTGGCTTTTGATCCCTTTTGGTGTCCAAAACCTCCGGCCCGGCCTGCCTTACTCCGCTGCCTTGGCTTTTGGGTTCCCACGGTGGTGACTCAGACCTGGTGTTTTCTAGGGTGGGGAGGGGGTATGGCAAACTATTACGTCAGAAAGGGAAAAAAAGGATGACTGGCGACCATTATCCCTGCAGCCCTGGGGAGGAGGATCCGCCTGCCTGGCCCTGCCTGCCTGGTTCACTCATGCTGCCCCCGCTGTCACAGTGCCTCTGACTCATCCAGCCTGGGGACCCAAGAATCTGGCACTTTACAATTCCCTTGCATGGCATAGCTGGCCCCAACACCAGGGATTTTAGCCCTAGACTATCTTTAGAGCCCATTCCCCTGTCCGCACCCCCCTGCCCTCCTCCTCTCTCACTTGGAGAGCCTCCCCACTGGCCCACCTGCCTCCAGTCTACCCACCCTCTGACCTTCCACCTGGGTGGGCTTTCTGAGAAACAAACCAATCCTGTCACTCCTCTGTTTCTTTCTTTTTTTTGATACTATCTCCTACCATCAAACTCCTCTGCTTCTTAATGCCAGAGCAGGGTTCTCAAATGGAGCTCACCTGAACTCCAAGAATCCAGTGGCAGAATTGCACATGTATGCAACATGCATTTATTCCGTGTGCATCCCACATGGTTCCAGCCTCCCTTGCTGTCAGGGTGGAGCACTCAACTAGTTTGATCAACTCGCTGTGGAACATGCAGAATCTCATGCTCATTAATGGCTCCAGCCGGAAGTTATGGAGGTTGGATGACTTTTTCAAATGGGGAAGCAAATTAGTTACTTCTGATTTGTACTAATTGTAATATTCATGGGATTAAAAAAAACTATGAAGACATGTGATCCACAGTAAAGAGGGAGTAGTAAAAGGGCATCCTTAAGAATGAATACTGGGGACCAATGGCCTAGAGGAGAAAGTCCAGACATGAAGCTCAACTCAGAGCAGAGGAGACACCAAAGCCTTTCTGGTGGGTCAGCAATGGCTGCTTGTTGCCCTGGGCTTTGCCAACCTGGACTTGTTATCCCCCATCATGCTTTGCATTCCATGTGGCCTTGCCTTTGCAAACACTAGCCCTTGTCCCCAGCCTGCCCAAGTCCCTCTCATCCTGCAAGTCCCAGCTGAAATATTGGCTCCACCTGCCCTGTTGGGCTCCCAGCTCTCTCAGCTGTGATCTTGGTCCCCAGTACCCCTTTCATAGTATCAGTCTTTTATCCATGCATCTCTGACTGCTCATTAAAACATGAACTTCTCCCACATAAATAGTGTTTCCTTCCCATCTCTGTGCCCCTTAATTCCTAGGGCAGTGCCTGGCACACAGGATGTGTTCATCAACTGCTGTCTCCTTGAGAGTTCCCTTCTAGGCTCATTGGATGGGTTGGCTGCATATGGCAATGGACAAACTATTTATGTAGGTGGCCCTTTTGCCATGCCTCGAGCACGCCAAAGCTGCTCTTCCCCCGAGCCCTCACATCTGCCCAGAGCTCTCTCGCTCCAGACCTCACACAGCCCTCTCCCCGATGGCAGTCAGAGAGGGGCTTTCCCTGGTCATTCTCCCTCTCTCCTCACTCTATCTACTTCATGTCTTCATAGTGCACATGGCACATTTGATTTTGTGTTTGTTGTTTTGTGTATTGTGTGTCTTTCCCCAGGAGACCAGGAGCTCTATGAGGTCAGGGGCTTTATCTTGTTCATTGCATAAGACTAGTTCCTGACACATTAGTGGGTACTCAAAAAATATTTCTAGATGAAGAAATAGTAAAATGATCATACTTTTGGATAACATGCTTAAACCTAAGGCATGAAATCTTAAGAATTCTAGAAGAAAACGTTGGGAAAACTCTTACAGACATTGGCCTAGGCAAAGAATTTATGAAGAAGACCCCCAAAGCAATCACAGCAGCAACAAAAATAAATAAATGGGACCTGATCAAATTAAAAAGCTTCTGCACAGCTAAGGAAACTATCATTAGAGCAAGTAGACAAACTACAGAATGGGAGAAAATATTTGCATGCTATACATCCAATAAAGGGCTGATAATAAGAGTCTATATGGAACTTAAGAAAATTAACAAGAAAAAATCAAACAACCCCATCAAAAAGTGGGCAAAGGACATGAACCAAAACTTTTCAAAAGAAGACAGAATAATGGCCAGAAAACATATAAAAAAGTGCTCAATATCTCTAATCATTAGGGAAATACAAATCAAAACCACAATGAGATATCACCTAACTCCAGTGAGAATGGCCTTTATCAAAAAAATCCCAAAACATCAAATGCTGACATGGATGTGGAGAGATTGGAACACTGGGATTGCAAATTAGTACAACCCCTGTGAAAAGTAATTTGTAGATACCTCAAAGAACTAAAAACAGAAATACCATCTGATCCGGTAATCCCACTACTAGGCATCTACCCAAAGGGGAAAAAAGACATTCTATAATAAAGACATCTGCACTCGAATGTTTATGGCAGCACAGTTCACAATGCAAACACGTGGAAACAACCCAACTGCCCAACAATACATGAGTGAATGAATAAAATGTGGTATATGTATACCATGGAATACTACTTAACTACAAAAAACAATGGTAAACTAACACCTCTTATATTATCCTGGATAGAGCTTGAGCCCATCCTTCAAAGTGAAGTATTACAAGAATGGCAAAACAAGCACTACATGTTCTGGCCATCAAATTGG